>JAODUG010061935.1:0-14377 GCA_027564795.1 Aphredoderus sayanus
TTAGCGCCTTCTATCTGCCACAAAGAGCTAGTGATTTGGGTCATTCTGACCCAGAGGACATCACAAGGGTTAAGCAAGCAGTAAAAGTTGTGATTAAGGTCAAGGATGAACACATTGACTATTTTCACATTGGTCAGCACTCTTGTTAATGAAGGAGACTGCCCCTTACAGTATGTTGATTGTTTGTGAAATGTGTTTTATAAAGATAAATTGTCTAAACCTTTGTATGCTGTAAGTTTGCAATGAAACAGACAAATGCTTCCATTTCTGAAATTATAACACACAGACACTCGCATGTGCGCACACACACACAGAGCTCAAACCAATCTGTAACAGGCAAGGTCATTTCTAAACTGATAGATGTTGCTTCTTGTTATTGTTGTCAGTGAACCATCTGTCTCAATGCAGCTTATCGAACATCAAAATAAAGATTCCGGACTATTCCCAGCTCTATCTATTTATTTAATTACAATTATGTCTTGTTATTATTATTATGGTTATTCAATAGATGTAGTCATTTCTAAATATTCCACATGGATCCAGTAGGCTGCATACAGAGAAAAGGATATCTTGTATCTGTGATTAGACAATGTTTAAGAGGCATTTATCCAGTTTAAATAGTGACGTTTTATTAACAGGTCCAGCAATATCATATTCATTTCTATTCCCTGGTTGGAATTAGTGTCCGCCAACCATTTAGTTGTATAATATATAACTCACTAATGGTGACACATAAAATATATTTCCCTTATATTTACCTTTGAAGAATTACAATGTTTCCCTTTTGATGCCTAATCAATACGTTACCACATGAGAGATCAGCCTTTAACCTTGTGTCTGCTTAATTAAATGTGATGGAGCACCTGCTGAAATGTAAGTATTGATGTTCATACTGTGGTATGCCATATAAAACAACACAATAAGACAATAGCCGGATATAGGGACAAGAAAATATTAAGTATAAGAAGAAGTAGCAGTATATTTATTATATAACAATTTTACATCAAATTTAATATGTATTAGCTCTTATAAAATAAAACCTCATAAAATACAAAATGTAAAAGCTAAAGCATGTAGAGGATAAGTAGCAGGTATATATACTGTACAGTATGCTACTAAGTATCTTAAATTCAGTTGCAAACATCACATCATTTCACCAAGAGCTAATCCAATAGCTAATACTTATAACTGAGCAAAGTGCATTCTTAATTGGAAAGCAAATTAAAAGGATAAAATGTTTTCTTTGTAGTATAATTGTCGTGAACATGGTTTGGAGAAAAATACCTTTTTGGATTTCATTTCGGTATTATATTGTTTGCTGCTGTATAGAGTCCGTATGCTCAGGAGCTAATTCTGTGAAACGCATTACTCCCTGAAAGATCAATGGGCGATCGTTTAATTGTTAGTTTAATTGCTGAAACATAATACATCAGGATTGAATGCTGGGGATTTGAACAGTTAAAAGTTTGACAGTATGTAGCCATTTTTTAATAAATAGTTTGATTTATGTCGTTACAAGATTGTTGTTTTGGAAAATGCATGCACCTCCCTTGCCTGAGGGGTGATTGGCCTGCACTCCTCTCTACTGCTTCCCCTACAGGCCTCATAGGCTACACACCTATGGTGCAGTTACGTTTCAGTTAGTCTTGCTAGCCAGTCTTACTAGGCCAAGGGCCGCCTGCTTGACAGGAGAGGATTTTTGATTGACATGCCCAATGACATTACTCAATGACCAAATCGGACTTTAAACATTTTGAGAAATTCGTTGACTTAACAACACAGAGTCGCAGGTCTTGTAAATCTAATAAATAAGTAGGCTATGTTTACTGCTTAAAATAAACGGAAGACTGAAATTAGTATATAAAGCATCTACACTAGCGCTGCCCTGGATTTATTGTGAGTGACAAGGTCAATGCCAACAGCCAATACAAAACTATTACCCCACTTCCTGATAGGGCTGACATGCTTAAGTCAGACACTGAGTGACAAAAATAATTGTGCCCAATTCTAGCCCTCACACTATACGATCAAATCGCCTGTCCAGACGGTTGAGTCCCCAAGATTTATGTTCTCACATTGTACGAACCGATCATCAAACCCGATTGACTGCTCACAATGTACTGTACGTGTAAAATAAGCCTGTCAGTCCCTGCAGATGCTCCTCTAAGGTAGGAAGAATGAATCAAATAAGTAGTCGTATATTGCTAGCTAACAGTTCAAAGATGTACTGTATTATTTGGCTAAAATAACAAGTTATGTCAATGACATTGCCATAACTTGTTCCCACTTTAGTTCCCACACTCACCGTCAATGCAGGAAATAGCCTAATAGTCTACAATAAATATATTAAACTGTTACTTTATAATAAAGACTAAATATGCCTACATAAAAATATATTAAACTTAACAAAACCACAAACAAAGCCAAACTAGTTTACTGTAAATTTGAGCCCTGTACAGTGACAGTAGTCTATAAAGTGCAGGTGAGAATGTAGCTAATCTATTTTGATCCGACTCTTAATGACTTGTGCGGCTCAGAGATCGGCCCAAAAACAGGCAAGAAATCGCACAGTGTATGCCAAGCTTTAAAGGGGCCTATGTATCAGACGTTCAGAGTCACTTTTGTGACGTACCATAGCACTGATGAATGGAAAAAGCTGAGACTAGGTTCCAATAAACACTTACAGTTACACTTACTGTAGCTGGGCAGTGACATTTATGTTGCTGGGGGACACTATAACACAATGAAGGCATGTTCCTTTAAGAAAAAGGTTGGCAGTCTCTCTCACACAGGACTGCCTCAAGTCGTGATGAGTGTTCCCGGCTCACCTTATGAGAGGCCCTGATGGCTCCGACTTGAACCTCCCCTAATGCCTCCTTGACGGAGTGGGCCATCATCCGGTTCTCCATGCGCATCTCATTCGTATCCTTCACTTGTTCAGAGTCTGCGGCCGTACACGTCAGGTCATCAGGCAGTTTGTCCTCCCCCCATCCCTCACCAGGGTGCTGGGTAAATGGAATCCCATTTGTGTGGAGTGAATGGAGATTGCAAGACAGACATTTGGGTGGATTGCTATCTATTAGGACCCAAATGCAGTAAAACATAGAATGTGTTTACTTGCAGTATCTTGCTATCTGGCCTATTTTCCACAGCATTTTTTTTCTCCCTTCACATATATTTCTCACTAATTCGACCTAAGGAATTTCAGATTTTTACATTATTATGTTGTGAAAAATATATTAAAAACAAAACAACAATGTTTGAGTCATCATTCTACAGTAATATTAACACAAGTTTGGTTTGACCTCTGGCAACGTGGGACTCAACAGGCAAAGCAGTCAAAGCCTTCTTCCTTTTTATCATTTCCTCAATAGATCAACCGCTTATAGTGAGGAACGAATAAACTGACCCTCGGCAGGTACTTACTCAGTGGTGCCAAGGTCACCATGCATCACTGTCAGTCCTACAGGGTAAAATCCATTAACCAGAGACAGATGCAATATTTGCTATTCCTAAATGAACATTAGCTCCTGGTTTCTAATCCCTTAATTGATTAGCATTTATCGTTTGGGAGTTGAGCCAGAAACAGCTACATCGATAGTCTTCCATGTTTCTTAAATAAGACACTATGCGCAGTGGTTTGTTTTCAGGGTGCCATTGGAAAAATTGAACATGCAATATGTTGGTGTGGCAATCATAGGTCTTTAAAAGACCCCAAGGCATGCGGAACATAAATCTCAGCAGACTTTCAATCTTAATAGAAAGGACAATAGTGTGAAGTAATACTCTAATTAATCACCTCTATAGTAATTTTTGATTATGGATAATTTGATATTTGTCATTGTCATTGTTATTCTGTCTAATATCATATTTAGCTCTTTAATCTCTAATTAGATATATAAATAACCTAAAATATTTTATTGATTTCTGTTCCCCTAATTGCAGTCATGGAGCTTATAAACAGTTTGAACTAATTTTTAAAATGATCCTATTGTTTGATCATATTAAATCAATGGTGGGGGTTGGGGGCGGGGTTTCAAATCTGGGTTACATTGAGTCCCTCTGAGTGCTGCTTTGACAAATATTCAAAAATTAATCCATTTATATTCAGCATGTTCATTATTGAATTATGCACCCCTTTTACAACTGCAAAAACAACTGCAGGATGTCAGTAATGATAAAAAATGCATAAAAACCAACTTGGGTCAATGTTAAATAAAAGTTATCTTTTGCATCTATCTTTATACAAACATTGCCAACCAAATCCATCATTAACAACATTAAATCTATAAGACATCATCCAACTTGAAACAGAAGCATGGGAGAAGCCAGCAGAAAAGCCTTTGATTAATTCCTTTACCAGCTAATTCTGTTTGTAAAGATTTATGGATAGGTAATTAGCATAAACATGAAGCAGATCAATAGAAATGACATTATCTTGCCTGAACTAATCTGTTTATTTAGGCATTAAAATAACACAGGCAATCTTTTGTTTGAAGACTTATTGTGTAATGTCTACTGTATTTTAGTTATTTTGACAGCGGTGGGTTGCAATGCGAAGAGCCCACGCCAAAGTTGGACTGATGGAATACCCATTCCATCAGAAACAATACACAGGAAATGGACAGATATATCCTTGGTTTATGTAACCCTGACATTATCTTGTATCATGCTACTGTCAGCTGTATTTTGAGCAAGCTAGCTGCCTGGTGACAGAATCAAGCGCTGTCTTAAAATGTCCAAGCTATATGAAATCACATTTTTAAAAACACACACAGTTTAGTTAGCAGAATTAAAGCGTTCCATATTTGGTCCAGCTGAGGATATTGAAGTGACTCTGTGCCGTCATGTGACTTGCTCGGCTTCTCAGGGAGAACACTCTCACTTGCATTTGACTGACACAATGTCATCTCCTCGTCAAGGGGGGGCGAGAAATGAGAAGCGCTCAAGGGTCTGGATTCCCCATCGGCTCCGAGCCTGCGGAGAATTGCCAGGGAACCGACAGCCTCTTCTGTTTTTAATAGAATACGGTCAAAAAAAGATCTGTCACTTCCTCTTTCGCTATTTGTGTGACTTCTGGAGGCCATTAAGACAAACTTTTTTGCTCCTTTCACCTGGTTGCCTGGAACTTTTTCCACGACACTGTACTGGCAGAAGTCATTGCACCTGCTTTACAGGAAGGCTCCCATCTTCACATCACTGGAATGGGATGACTTGCAAATGTTATGCAAGGGCAGCTGTCTGCATTTACATATCACAGTTTGCGTGTGTGAGAAGGGACGTGTGTGTGTGTGTGTGTGTGTACTCGTGCATGCGCCAGACGGACTGTAGTTGGGAACAAATGTACGCCCACGGACAATTGCATAATTCACATGCTTACAATGCTGCAAGTTTTGCTACACCTTGTTTTCATAAACCCTTACCAAAATATGTCAGGGGGGCTTGATAGAAGTGTGAGCGTTAGTGTGTCATATTGTGTTAAATTACACTTGTGGATAAGGGTAATGCAAGTGTGAGCCTTGATCATGACATTTGTAGCTGTGCTGATACTTTACTCAGCTGCTAATTCAGTAGTCAAGTAAATAATCCTAGATCTATACCGCCGACACAATTGCTGTTTCTTTACGTCAGGTGATGGTCAGAGCGCGGGCCTCACAGGAGACAGTTGGTGCTGAGTCAGGAGAAGACATTAGCATAGAGCCGCCATTAGCTAGACTGCAGCTGCTACTACAGTATATACCTCCTTCCATGTTATCCCATCCTTTCAGCAAGCTAACTCTCGAGGGCAGGACAGCGATGCAGGACGATCATATGAGGCGTGTGTGCATGGTCCTCCGAGATCTTTGCTAATGGCCTCTGCATGTCCCGCTCACTGACAATGTTGGGATGAAATACCACTCCCAGATATCTTGTCATGCAATAAATCACACAGAAATGTGGCTCGACCATAATCGAGTGCTTTTACACAGAATGTTCAATAGATAGTCTTTGTAGTTTAGTTTGAACAGTACTTTTGAATGGATTTCTTCTTTTCTCCAATGCACTCAATTGAAGCTGTATTAGACTGTCGGGGCTGGGGTGTTGAGGAAGATTGCTTATCTGTCGCGATCACAGTGGACACAAACAGGTTGCTGATGCTGCTGGTTAAACCTGTCTTAGTCAAGCCTCGATCATCAAATCTGTCCCTGTCTGCCGTGATATATTGACGGCATTGCATTTCTCTTCCCCTTCCCTACAAGCTGAGTTCCTGGCGAATCCTCTGCCTGGCTGTCAGGACCATCATAAAGAATGTAAGGCGGGAGCTCAGAGGGGTGAGGGATGGCTACGTTGGCGCCCGTTGAAGATGGAATGACGCAGGTGTGGTGGCAGATGGCAGCATGACTTACGGCTCTTGTTTCTTTCGCCGCTACCTTGAAATCTCAGTTTGGACAGCAGTTGCGAGAAGTTGTTGGTTTGAAGACAGAATGAATGGGGATGTTCGACTTTGACATGGACATTCACCTAATCAATTCAACTTAAAAGTAATTGTTATATTAGTTATGAAGAAAGAATGAAATTGTAGCTGTAGCACATACAGTAGTAGCACGTCAATTTCTCCTCAGAAGTATTTTGTTTTGAAGGGCACTTGAATGTCAAAAATCATATTCTATATAACATATTAGGTCAAATCATGTTTCAATCCATATGATGGTAAATGAATAGGTTTGGAAAAGCGCCCCACCCTCTTTAGTTGCTGCTATTCTCGGGGTTGATTGGTCATGGTTGGAAAACCTTGAACTGGAGGGTTCTCTTCAATAATTGTGATACCAAGGGATGGACCCCAGAATCAATTCAAGCGGCAGGCTGATGACATCAAAACTAATTAAGTTGGCCATAGTGTCTCAATGGTACCAATCTTTGTTGGGTGGGCAGAGAGTCAGTGTTGGCTAAAAGAAGGTTATTTCTTCATCTATTGTTTGGGGCTTACAGACATCTCCAGAGGGATCCCTCCAGCCAAGACACCATTATCTGGCGAAGGTTCGGGACAATCGCACTGTTCCCCTCTGCTTTCTTGTAAAGAACCTGCTTCAATTAATCTGAGAGCCAGATCTTTTTATGCTCTCTTGTACAGAGCTCATCAAATAGAGGCTCATTCAAAAGAAGCCCCTGTACAGTGTGCCACTCTATGGTGAAAGCGAACAAAGGAGTATGTCACATGGGGCCACCTGGACCTCAGAAGTGGCTGAAATAACACTATATAAATAATATTTATATATTGTGCATTGCCCCAAGAACTTCTTCCTTACCAAATATCCTACAGTCTAGTGACTATGTGCTCAAAAGGACAGGGAAAGCTGTTTCAAACTAACATCTTGTAAATTGTCTCTACTATGCCATCCTGTCCTTCCTAATAGCTGGCCACCATCAAGTTTAAATGCAAAGCATGCAGAGATAGAAATAGCAACATCAACAATAACGAAGATGAGGCAAATTGAGACTGAATTGGAATTTCTGTCATTACCTTTTTCAAGATTTTAATATTAATGCTAATCCAAGGAACTTGAATGAAATGAGAAACTGGCTCTGTTTATTTTTATTGTTAGTAATAATGCAAATAACCCACCTTTGTTATGTGTAATCCATTAAAAGAAACCCCAAAAATGCAAACAGGGCAATTGTGTTGCAGTGATTTATTCATTTCTCAATTCCTGTGCCTGACTGCATGTGGACCACAGTAAGATTAATTCTGTGAATTTATGTAACTCCAAAATGGGCTTTGTGAGTGCAAAGATGAATGGTTATTTGGAAAGAAGCAGCCACGATACCTCTCAAGCCTGTGCAATACACAGGCACACATAAATGGACATATATCCTTTCTGTCAAAGTTGTTTTAAAGTCAAATGGATTGTAACAAGAATCCGACAGTCCGGGAATGCACTCTGTTTCTTTTACTCCAAGGAATAGGTAATGTGCCGAACAAAAGATATATGAATAATTGATTGGCCCTGCATGCATTGCGGTCACACACATCCTAGTGTTAGTTTCCAAATCGGTGTGTTAAACGTCTCTCAACATGTTTATGAATGATTTACAAAAGGATTCCTTGAGGGTTTGTTAGCCACACCAGTTAAGTTAATATGCACGTTTTAGGCTACACACAAAAGCAAATGGTGTGCTTGTGTATTTCTGCAAGACTACAGTGACAAAGCATTTAATTGTGTTTTGGGTCTTGTGTGCATTTTTAAACATGTCAAAAACTATATTTACATTATATTGTATACAGAGCATCACTTTGGAAAACAATGATATTCCAATAAGTTCAGAATAAATGTGAGTTATTATCAGAAATGTATTGAGCAATATTATGTTTTGCATCAGTGTCAGTACATTTGATTTATTTATCCATTGTCACAATGTTTTTATTTGTGAGTTGCCTCTTTATATAACTTTTCTCAGAAGAAAGTCTTAAATATTTAAAAAAGACAGGAAAAGAAGGTCCATTTCTAAATTTGTCCAGAATAACTCTAACAACGAAACACTCAAATTATGTTTTCAAAGTTACATGACAAAACACTTTTTGCTGAACAGAAAAAAGATTCAATATAATACAACTATGGCGAAGCACCATAATGGGGACATTATTCTGAAAGGGTGTGTGTGTGTGTGTCTGTGTGTGTGTGATGGGGATGGGGAGGGGGGGCTGGTCTATTCTATAAAAAGAGTCTGGGCGTCTCATGTCCCTGTGGTACCTATTACAGCATCCTAGTAGTCATTAATCACATACGAGTAAGCATTTCAACGCAGAGTCTGCCCAGAGTTTCCAATAGCCATTCATTAACAGATTCCAGCACCATCTCTTTTCTTAGTGCCGGCCCCCCTTTCCCATCACTCTCACCTGGGCTCCACGGAGATGGTCCCACTATATGCTGACGTGCAGTTTGTTGTTTTTTTATACTCTGGATTACTGTATGTAGAAGTTGTTGTAGGGAAAGGGTTTCATCACTGTTTGGAGCCTTCACGTCACAGCAACATCGTTACCCGTCGTGGAACATCTCTATCACTTTATCTCTATCACATTTTTCGTTATTCTTCTCTTGCTAGATAAGCGTGGTAAAATAATATCATCCGTGGGGGAATTTTTTGCATAATACCGTAAATATGCTGTATAGTGTTTAATAAGTCTTTGGCTATGTCTGTGTCTGTGTGAAGACGATTGTTCCAGTGTGTTGATATTCATCAGAAAATACTTGGATTTAGTTGTAATTGCTTTAATGAGAAAAGTCTATTGAGCATGTGATTGTCACTAATTAAAGCTTTTATAGACAGAGCAAGACATAATATTGTTGAGAGCAATTCTTTGGCTGAAAATTATTAGATGTCATTTCATCCCATGAGTGACAATATTTGTGTTTATATTTTTAAAATCATTGCCTTTTCATGTTGTTTAGAATGGGGAAATAATCTGTCAAATATGAAATTGATTATTCTGTGGGGGAAATTATAACCATTATTAATCATCAACATTATCCCTTGGGGACAATTTCATTAAAGGCTAATTATTGACTTTTCTCCTTGTCTTAAAGTGATTTTACGCTACATTGGGTCAGGGAAAAGATCCAAATAGTAAATAGCAGAAGCTGCAGACCATTTATTTGTTGATAAAAACATGTCCCTATATGAAAATTGTTGTATCTAAAATGGGTAAACAACTTTACGGACTATGAACCTTAAAACGTACCAAATGAGGATTGAACGTTTTAGCTTTTTAACCCTTGTGATGCCCTTAAAATCTAGTCTTGAACCACCAGGCGTGCCTTCTGATTGCGTATGATTGTATGGTTATTTTTATTGTCATTGCTGTGTATTTATGTCTTTATTAATTATTTCTTTATGTATTTGTGTTGTTTTATGTGCCTTTTAACTTTACTGTTGCCCTCGGGTTTCAAACATTTACCTTGTTGTGCCAGCAGTGCACATCATATGTGTGTGTAAAGTGTAGAATTAGGTTTAGCGCCTTCTATCTGCCACAAAGCGCTACTGATTTGGGCCAAATTGACCCAGAGGACATCACAAGGGTTAAGGATTATACATAAAACCATAACCATCAACTTCAACTGGCTTTTTACTGAAATAACAAAGTTGGTCAGACAAATTGATAAATAGCAATTACAAATCTTGTGTAAAAATCATGACAAGCTAAACATTCACTACACAAGGTTATATGTAATAAGATGAATACAATGGCTGTTCCTCTTCTGATGTTTTAAAATATGAATCTTTATATTTGTTGAACTATTTGACAAATTAAAAGTATGAGCTGAAGAATCTGAAAGTGTTTGAAAAATATTCCAAAAACACAAGCCTTTGTGAGTTGGCTGGTGAAGGCTCTGAGGACCTGAGAGGGCTCTCTGAAATTGATTTTGCTACAACAGCAGCAGGCGCCTTCAAATCTCACTTGACCATGGTCACCTGCACTAAATAGACACATTCTGACCAGCAGATGAGGCTAGATCTCTCCCCTCCATGAGTCCCCATGTCACATAAATCACTGAAGACTGAGAGGTTGATTTCCCTCGACGGCATGCCTAAACAAAATGATGGCTAATCATTTCTTGTCCGCTCCCCTGAAACGCCAGGAGTAGAAGTCCACAGTGATTATGTGGTGGGAAAGAAATCAGCTGAAATTAGATGGACCAGCCCTCTCCTTCTGACTAATTCAAATGATGGGATAAAGTCTGACAGATAGTGGGAATCGGCTGATGTAAGGTCAATTGAGGGTGAGATTGTGGCATTAACCATTAAAACATAAGGAACTAGATTGACAATATTAAGTCAAAGTTATCTCTGACAGTAACAGCAAATAACTGTTTCATACACGACCAACAAATACGCCAGTATGCTGATCAGGGTCTCTGCTGTGAGGGAGCTGAAGGGTGATGTTATTAACTGAAATATTCACCAAAGGCTCGGCAGGCAAGAAGCAACACAGTATACCTTTTGCTATTTTTAGATTGTGTGATGTGACACCTACACTATTTGAGCTTTAAGAGCACCAGACGTGATCTGTATGGCATGCTTATATGCCAGACAATTTAAACAGGAAATGGTGGTCTCTCAACAAGCACATTACTGTTCAAAGCCAAACAGAACAAATGTTTAATTGGATTTAGTCCCATTGGCTGTTGACCCACGTATTACCAGACTCAACTGATAAATAGAACTTGACTGCCTCCCTGATTTGAATCAAAACTATTATCATTTACAGATATGTGTCACTATTTAAAGTCTGAAAACTTTATTTAATTGTTTTGATGCCACCATTATGCTTCCCATAAAAGAAAATTATACACTAGAATTTTACACAAAACTATATATATGGTATGTCGTTTCTCTTGTTGATGCTTAAGAAATTGAAGAACCCCATGGCAACAGAATAAAATAACAAAATGGCAGAATCATTACTCATATCCTGGACCCAAATGAATGGGTCAAATTCTACCATACTGTGGTTGCATGAGTAATGCAAGGTCTTGGCTGATTGGTTGTCTGAGAACAGAAGCTAACAGTACTTGCCAATTCCTCAATAAATATCAAATGGTCTGGCTGCACACTGTGGAAATGGAACTCCATGATAGAGTGGAAGTTGCCATCAGGGTGATGCATTGTTAAAGACAAGCAGGAACAGCTGCCAGGCCTTTATGAAAACAAAAACCCAACTCTTGATGATTTGGAGGTGATAGGCATCAGTTTAGGACTCTCCTCCTCAAAATATGCCTTCCCTCTTTTATTTTCCCTTAGCATTACATTATTATTTACTTGGAGCAAACCCATACTTAGTGCTGCAAACAATACATTATTATTAAATAGAACTGATTGCTACATTAATAAATAATAATAAAGGGCTTCAGCTAATGGCCACATAATAAGGAGACAATTATTACTGTAGCACACTTTCTATCTTGAATTAGTACAGTGAAGAAAGTGTATTTGAATTTTGACCCGGTGTACTGCTCACTGTGTGTTTGTATGAATACTGATATTAGCCCAGTGTTGGCATTTTTCTGACTTTGTCTGTATGAATCTATGAAAGGCTCACCTAAAGACAAAATATGCGCTTTGTTTTTTTTTATGAGAATCTCTTATTTATTTTACTGTTATTTTTGGGAAGCAATTGTAAAAAAAACAAAAAAAACAGTATCCTCCAATGTAATATTGATAAAAGTATAGATGTGAAAATGAAAATGAGCACTCGTTTCTGTCAGTCAGCAACTTTCAGCGGTGTGAATGTAAATGAAGTGTGAATGTGCAAATCATATTCAGCACTTCCCGTGAAGGTGTAGATATGTTAAATACATTTTCTT
This sequence comes from Aphredoderus sayanus, assembly GCA_027564795.1. Lineage (NCBI taxonomy): Eukaryota > Metazoa > Chordata > Actinopteri > Percopsiformes > Aphredoderidae > Aphredoderus > Aphredoderus sayanus. Next base: position 12,342 of record JAODUG010061935.1, read on the forward strand.
TTTTTCAAATTATAACTGTTGTGTGAGGTGTAAACATATTTACAATTCTACACTGCTCAATGAAAATACAGAAGGGTGTTTAAAATGTATATATATGCCCCAGATCAGATAATGTCCAATAATGATTTAATATGTATTCGACCTGCATACACTCACCATAACCAACACAGTGCCCCTGAACTGAATTATAACATGAGTAGACTATTCCAAGTGTGCTATGATAGCAACATGTATGAGGCCAAGTCATCTCTCTCAGTGAAAACTGCTCTCTGATGGTACCAATAAACACTTAAAGCACTCAATCTCAATCACTAAAAGACAAACAAGTCCCTCTGATTATCTGTGCAATGTTTTCTAATAATGGAGAAGCCTACTCCCGGTAACGCCTTTTAGTACTAGAATCACATTGCACGTGGAGAAGCCTCCCAGTAAATCCTTTCAGTACTAGCATCGCATTGCATGGACAGAAAACTCTTCACATATAGCCTGTCTCAACTGATTAACTATGCACGTTGAATATCCAACACGTTTCATATATAATTGTTGCTTAAACATTGTAAACTGTGGAAATGTTAAGTAGTTCAACATTATTAGTTGGTGGCCAAATACAATATTATTAACCCTTGTGTTGTCCGTTGTCCTTAATAATATCGTATTTGGCCACCCGGTGGTGCCATCTGATTGTGACCCTTGTGATGTCCTTTGGGTCAAAATGACCCAAATCACTACCTCTTTGTGGCAGATAGAAGGCGCTAAACCTAATTCTACATCTTACACAGACATATAATGTGCACTGCTGACACAACAAGGTGTGTATTTGAAACCCGAGGACAACAGGAGGGTTAAAAGGCACGAAAAAACAACACAAATACGTAAAGAAATGATTAATTAATAAATACACACAGCAATGCCAATTAAAAAACACACAAAATCATACACTTATCATTTATTAATTATTTCTGTGTTTTTTGGTTGTTGTACCTTTGAACCCTCTTGTTGTCCTCGGGTTTCAAACTCACACCTTACTGTGCCAGCAGACTATATCATGTCTGTGTAAGCTGTAAAATTAGGTTTAGCGCCTTATATCTGCCACAAAGAGCTAGTGATTTGGGCCATTTTGATCCGGAAGACATCATGAGGGTTAAGGATATCACGTGGTAAAAAAATAAAATAAAATAAAAAAAGGTTCAACTTTGAAGGAATAAAAAACTGTAAAAAGTTATATAGAACAATATGGGGCAATATGGGACAAAAACATTTGATGTGCTAGAGAAAAACATACTGTATACGAACATCAATGTATATTCACTGTTTATTATGAGGTGATTCTGTGTTAAAATAATAGCTTTTCCCCCTCTAAGAAGTAAACTCTACAAATTGCTCCACAAATTCGTCAGCGATAGTTTCCACTGCTGACTTGATGGCCCATGTCCATGTACTGTGGACCCAAGCTGCAATTAAGCTAGCTCTGCTTCTATCACCCTTACAGAGGCTCCAAGTACAGTTTTCGCTTCTAAGATAAGGGGTGTATAATGGGTTTGTTGTGTCAGTTCATGGAATTACTTGACTCCCGTATTTGCTTCCAACTGTGCTCTGTATCTTTTACTGTAATTAATCACAGGAGGTGGTGTTGTCAACTTTCCTTACACTCGCTACACTATATAATGTAGATGAAGGAATTACGTAGCCTTTATGACAGTTATAGTACAGTCTCAAAAAGAGGCCGTGGAAATTTAATTGAGGGCTATTTATATGAGACCGCTCTAAACATATAATAGACTATTTTTGTTAAACATCCAGGAGCATTACGTAACTTGAAGAGATACAAAAAGTGTTGTGCACCACTGATCTGTAATATAGGACAAAATCATTTTTAATGTTCAGTGTTTTAACCCTTGTGATGTCCTCCGGGTCAAAATGACCCAAGCTCTTTGTGGCAGATAGAAGGTACTAAACCTTATTCTACAGCTTACACAGACATATGATGTGCACTGCTGGCACAACAAGGTGTGTGTTTTAAACCCGAGGACAACAGG
>JAODUG010061946.1:0-14377 GCA_027564795.1 Aphredoderus sayanus
TAGAGATAGAGATAGAGATAGAGATAGAGATAGAGAGAGAAAGAGAGAGAGAGAGAGAGAGAGAGAGAAAAGGCGTTGAACATATAAATAGAATGGTCATTGTTTCAACGCAGGTAATTTGGGGCGTCACAGGGGTTCCTGCTGCTAAGGCGGGGGACGGGGGAGGGGCTCTCCTGTGATTACAACAGGGGTCACAAAGTCACCGTCAGCTGATGAGTTGACCTCGCTCTCAAGCGCAACACAATAAAAGATGCCAGCGCAGACACACAGAAACGGTGCATACTGTAGATGGAGGAGAAAACACAGGGGCACAATGTACATCTCAGTCTCTCTCACGCACGCACAGAGCACGCACAGAGCACGCACAGAGCACGCACAGGGCACGCACAGAGCACGCACAGAGCACATTGACATATTCTGCCAACCAGGCAGGCAGGGGCAGAGGACATGGTTTGCTTTCTTATGACACAAGCTATTACTAAATTGAGCTGGCAGGTAATTCTAAGGCAAATAAATGCCAGCAGGCTTAACACAAGGAGAGGTCTTAGGGGTGGCGGCGTGAGCAATGACAGGAATTCTCTCGCCTCTCTTGACAGGAAGCCTATTATTCTCACCGCTTTATTTTCCCAGACTGGGGTAGTTTAAAACTGTAGTGCTGCGATGGTATTTCACCTTCCTCCCTAAAATCCCTCGTTCTTTGACTGAATTGACGCTTTTTTTCTTTGTTCATTTTAGCTCGTATGTTTCTGCATTCCTAGACTGAATATTTACAAGAGGAGAAACAAGGTTGGTAGCTTCTTTGAATGGCGCTTTTTCATTTGAAGTCAAGGATGCTAAGGTGAACTAACATAGCAGGGCTTTGCATGTAACAACCTTGTTGCTATCTTGAAACTAAGCATCACGATGTTCTCTCTTTACATTGCTGAGCATCACCTATTATAATCGATTGCAATACAGATAGAGAGGAAATAAGGAAACTATAGAAGCAAGTTGAAGCACACTAAAAATATACTACTTTAAAAAACGTATTGCAACATAACTATTAGTGCCATCTTAGAAATGCAAGGAGGGAGTCAGTGCTGACCTTGACATCCTGTTTGAATATTGTTATAATGCCGCAGCTGGTAATTTGGCATACAAACAGAGCAGTGGATGCATTTTCAAAAGGAAAGTGATTTATTTCAGGCAAACAATCATTGTGCATTGCTGTTTGTTTCTCACAACCACACTTTAAATGATATAGGAAACTCATTAAAATTTCAAAAAATAGTTATTTATTTTACCTATGATTGCATGATTCTGTACTGTACTAAATAATACTTCTATCACCACATCCTTGAGTTGGACTGCTTTTCTATTTACAACAATAATGGTGGTAATAAATATTTTTTGTTTTATCTTTATTTCACATTTATCATGTTACATTTTTAAAAGAATATTGTTTTAAAAAGTAAATATTTAAGCCTAATATACATTTTAATTAAGTAAAAATGTTGAAGCCATGCTTTAAAAAAAAGCGAATGTATCAAATCGTCATGAACATATTTACATTTGACAGTTAAACTATGTCTAAATAAACAGTATAATTATGGGCTTCAGTGAATGACATTATGGTAGTTCGGGTTGGTGTGTTTTGTTGAATATGACAGGGTGGTGAATGGTTTAAAAAAAAATTGTGTCAGGAGGGAATTTAGTTCCTGCTGCCTCAAACAATCCAGAATGAAAAACATTTCCCTCCCAATGACCAACATGTCTGTATATAGTATTTGTACATTATGTGTATGTGCATCCCTGTGTGTGTGTGTGTGTGTGTGTGCGCTTGTGTGTACGCTGATGGAAACTGTAAACCATAAGGATTAAGATAGAAGGGATGAAAAGCATGGAAAAAGGTTTGTGGGATTAAAAGCAGTGGTAACATTTTAGTAATATCATACTTACATACATAACACACACAAATATGTTTAATTTTGTAATAACAGAAATAAGGTACACTCTTTCTACCATTATGAATTGGTGTTCTTTATTTAGACACTGGAAACACACACACACACACACACACACACACACACACACTGATAAAACCACTATATTGTTGAATTCTATCTCACATATCATTAATCACATACAATTGTCGACAAAAGGTTGAGAGGATTACCATGTGACTATGACTTAAAAGGTCAATAGGGAATTTGGCAGGTATACACTTAAATTCAAACGTAAGTAATGTTTGATCTGTAACAAATAGGTCTGGTTTAGTTCCAAACACTTCCAAATATTATTAGTATTATTATTTTACAGGATATTCGGTCAAGCCTTAATAAATAATAATTGTATGTAAAAAGTGATTTTAAGGTACCTGTCCATAATGCAATTATCTTACAATAGAGCTAATGAAGTAGAAAACTATAAATGAAAAAATAACAAAAACAGCATACAAAAAATTCAACAACAAAAAACATGATGAAGATAAAATGTTTCCTTGTTGATATTATGATTAATCTTAGCTAATAAGCACAAAGTACAAATTGAGTTTACCAAACAAACTTTCATAAGGTCCCATTGTGTGATTTATTTATTTATTCTTCACTTTTAATCTCATTTTCTGTCAATGTAAGAAAAAACCTGCTAGTGAGGTCAGTCTTGGCCATGTTCAGAATATATTTTTGAACATGCTAAGTAACAACCACTCTATCAACAAACACCAAAGCACTCATATCCAATAAGACATTGTTAGGCACCATATGGAGTCCAATGAGCTATATCTTATGTGAAATGTTGATGGGTTTTGTTCTTGACACTTAACAGTGACCCAAGGAAATATTAAGGGTACAATTTATCCCACTTAGTGTAGATGGGGAAGTTTTCACTTGCTGGTCACATCTGTTAAGGTCAAGATATGTATTTATGATAAAACTTAATCATGAAGTGTTTTGTCAAACTTACAAAACTCTTGAAATTCAGTGCATATAACCACAGGGGCAGTGGCATGCCATACAAACAGAGAATTGAACCCTATATGGTCACTGACCACAGGGTGTGGTTCCGCTGGCTCTGGCAGTGTAATGGGAGTCATGGTAAATATAGATAATATAAAAACAAATAAAATACAGCCATTTCAGATGCTGTCAAAGCAGTGCTTACCCGTACAACAAATCTCCTATGCCGCAAAAATCAATAGCCACAGCAACAATGTATTGATCCTATGTGTATGTTGGATAAACTCTGATGTCAGGGCTTCTGAACCATAATCTCCGGCCCAGTTTATTGATATTAACAGTATAAATATGCAACTTCCTATAAACTACAACGCTTTGGGCCACCTATGTGCTGGATAAAGGCCGATTTTCCTGTTAAATTCCCTTTTGTGTCTAATATGGACTTGTGGAGGGCCTGGCATGTAGAATGATTATTGGGAAATTGATGAATCGCTATGTGACTTGGGCAGCTGCATGTTGTCTTATGGATATTAAGACTGACACAATAAGAAAAAATAAAACGGACGCATTGTTGCCTTGCAGTAATAAACGTCGCAGAGGAAATGTCCTGTGTATAACGTGGGATTGTTGTGACATGGTGCAACATGGCCTCAGAGCTTGAGTTCATGACAGTCTATTGTATACATTTGTCTTTGCTGGTTATGAAATGACTAAAAATAAATGCTAATAGCTTTGTCTACTTTATTGAAGTGGAAAGAAATACTGGAGAGAATATGAGTTAAGGTGGGTCAGATATCTCTGGACATCACAATCTGCCATGAAAACACCAAAAGCAGTATTACACTGCCTCCCTCCCCTTCCTATTCATTCTCAACAACTAACTGCTGACTATTAAGCAGAAAAGTGATGTGAAGAGAAGCATAATAGCCTATATCTTTTTCTTTCAAAGCACTGCTAAAAGCCTTTGGAATCTCATTACAGCTCATCAGCCAGTTCATTTGACTAGAAAGGAAAACGTAATTGTCATCAGTTTCCATGATATAAAATAGCCTTGTCAAATAGCTCAAATAAATAATCTCATTGATTTCTCCGTATTTCCAATGTGCAGTCAAGGGGGAGGTTGACATACCACTGCCCTCTACAGGCAACCGGCTGACATAGCAGAAATAAACTGTGACTGAGTCTTGAATTTAATCTGTCTCGGCAAACATTACCAAAACAAAAACACAGCAGCAGTCCACGAGCTTCAGCCTAATGCTGACTTTAAGAACTCCCCAATTTCCTCTGCGCCTCTCCTTTCTTCCCTTTTCGCCTTCTCCTTTCTGCCTCCCATATTTTCTCCTCACATTCTCTCTCCACTCTAGCCAGCTCAAAGTTATTGATAGTTTGACGTTATGGGCTAATAATATGACGGACACTGCATGGGCAGGCAGCCCATTATACCAGGTAATGGATGGTGCAGGGGGTTTGAATGACATTGCCCAGAGATTGGATGACAGAGGGGTAGAGCAATTTATGAGCTAGCCAAAGACCCCTCTGTGCTATTTATTTCCAGCTTGATAAGGGAGCAGATGAGGCATGTCTGTATTTATGGTGCTGAAGTTCATAAAGACGACTGTCTAAGAGTGAGAAAGTTAGGATCTACTTAGTAGAACAAGCGGAATTGTCTCCAACAAACCTTTGCTGTGGGTGAGGACAAATACTGTACATGTGTTCTATCTAAAACCATGTTTCTATGTGACAAAAAAGGTGAAAAATAGGATTACTGTACTGTTGTTGACTGATGCAAATAAAATGGCTTAGGATATTTTGCTCATAAAATGTTTGAGGAAATGGGACAGCAGAGAACACTCTGTCCTCCTATTCTGGCTCATTGTATCAGATTTCCTTCAATGTGACAGAGGTGATGTGGTGATAAACTGTTCCCAGGCGGTCCGTTTATTCAAACACATTATTGGCAATAAACTAATGGACACCTAATGGAAATTGAGAACCGTAGATGTCGGCAGCACTGTAAGTACACATTCATTACTGTTTGTCCAACCTAGATCTCTAGCCTACTGAATAAATTAATAAATAAATAAATAAATAAATAAATAAGAGGAACACTCCAGAGAATGTTATCAAAATATGTAACACAAGGGAAGAGGCAAAGAGGGAGCACAATGAAAATAGCTTGTCAACATTATCCGTTTTATTGATTTAACAGTAAACCCTACCCGCTTAAACTTCATGTTGCTTTGGCCGGCCCCATTGAAAATACAACAGCTGCAAATAAAAAATGATTTGCTTACAACTTGTGATGTTGTTGATTTTTTTTTTAAACAATCCTTATACCACTCCAGGTTTTGCATGCGTTATAGTTATAGTTTCGCCCACTGAATCTTCTTTATGGGATGATATTATAGCAGGCCTGTGCTTAAAGGTGCTCTATTCTTCCTAACACAACAATACTGCAATAACCATTAAAATAATTCCCCTATCTCTGGACATCCTTTGTAACAAATATTTCTATATTTCGCCAACTAGACTGTTATTATTGCAATATAATAATTTACAGTATTTACAAATTATAATAAAAAATAGGCAGACAACATAGATTTCAAGCATTGAGAAGCTACAGCACATAAAAATAGCCCACCTCATTTGTAATGTTATCTCTGTACTTTGAGGAGAAAACAATAATAAGAAACAAACTGAGAACGCAAGAACACACTTGACTCTAGGACTATATTTTAAAATGCAACACGGGGGACATTTATTTTCCTCATTGTTCCACTGAAACAAGAATGGATCCCGAGACAAACACATTGCTGCACAATTAAATAAGATCACAGGCGGCTGTTTCCTCTGCAGTTGCGAAGCACTCAAGACTCAAGTCTTTGTGACTCACTGACCGACTACCTCAACACAATTTCCACACATTCGCTGCCAAGCAAAAAAACATTTCCTCACCTAAAAACAGCTACAACTTTAGGAAAATAATTGTCACAGAACTCTCCACTAGGAATCCTAATACTGAATTCATTTTAGGCATGACTTCAGTTATTATTTATAACAAATTCACAAATTATGAGGGGAAAAAGGCCCAAATACTTCTTACAGCCTAAAAACAAATTAAGTATTGCATATTCACAAACAGCCTACTATTTGTTTTTTAAATACTGTTACACTGGCCACATCTCAAAGATACTGTAAATAAAAATCATTCAAATTCAAAAGGACAACTGATTCACAGCAAAATATGTGCCATCGCTCAGCTGGTTGGACATGTCCTCCCTTCAATAAAAGAATAACTAAACACTCCCATAATCCTCATCGAATCAAAGAGGCCACAATTAGGTGTCATTTCACAACACGGTGGTGACAAGTCCCCAACCAGCAGGTCATCAGCGGGGTGTCAGTCTGGGCTATTAGGAAGGAGCAGCTGGCTACTGCCAGTGGCCTGATACCTCCAGGGCCCCCACACGCTCCATGTATTCCTTCTCAGATCAGGCTGGCCTGTCCTTTACACACAGACATTATCTATTCATATTCACACACACACACACACACACACACACACACACACGCGCGCACACACACACACACACGCACACACGCACACACGCACACACACACGAGTATATTGTCTGTTTAATTGGTTTAGTGAGAGATTATTTTAGCATGGAAATGAATGTTTTTTGTCTCATTAAAGAACGGAATAGAATGTAGCAAAACAGACTTTAAAAAAATCTAATAATTTGATCACTGAAACTTCCTTTTCCCGTTCAGCATAACAAACAAACACAACATAGCCTTACTGTGTAAGTGTGATCTTCCTCCGTGCAGTACAAAAGTTCACTGTGACTATCCTCAATAAAATAATAATAATAATAAAGATTGAGAAAAAAAGAACAGCCTTAATTACTGTTGACATTCAAGAAAATTAATTAGATGTGTGAGGAAACTATTTGTGGGGTGTGTTTTTTATTTTAGGATCAGACTGCAATTTAAACCTCTATTGATTTTCTTGTTAAATCTACAGCTCAATTAAAGATACAACTGATTAAAACAGGACTACAAATCACAGCGGTGCTGGGTTCAGATGCACTGCTGTTTTGCATCTCTCCTCCAGGCTTGCGAGCAGAGGGAAATAAAGATAAAGCAGAATTCATGCGCTTCCATGTGAAAACCGATATTTGTGAAATTGTGCGGTAATTATATATGTGTGGATTTTCAAATGGAACTGTGAATTTAGCTTGAGGCAAAATTATTTCTTACTTAAATTTAAAAAGGCCTTTTCTATTTATATTGTGTTTCATTGTAACTGCCGTGTTCTTTATTTATTTATATATTTGAGCAAGATAGAAAAACAGTACTTCTTACATATAAAACAATGTGCAGTTATCACAAGTGTGTCTTAATCATCCCTGCCTTTTAGTATTAGAAGACAGGGACTAAATGAACAGAGAACCCCCAAACAACAACAACAACAGCTAAACTGACCTCTAGACACATGAAGGAAGATGTAATCAATCAACAGAAATACACATTCCTTGATATAGAAAGCACCTGTTTAACACTACTGTAGCAGCAAAAAGTCTCTTTTCCTCCCTGATCCATCCCAGCCCCGATGCAGACAAATAAAAACCTTGACAGTCTGCGTGCACCCCCGTGAGAGAGGACAGTACTATAAAATATATAAAGGAAAACCTTTCCATTTCACCAGAAATAATTATAAAGACAGAAATAAGAAGTCTGAGTGCCAAAAAAATATATAAAGTTTTACTCCTCAGCAACTACTGACTTTTCTTCTCTCCCTTAACTCAAATGAAGCATATGTACTGTATTTAGAGACAACATTGAATGGAACACCTGTTTGTAAAGAACATTCCAGCAGATGGTAGAAAAAGCTTTTGTACCAAGATCATCGGGTCAAAATGTTCACAGAAACTCAGAGAGAAATGCAGACAAACAGAAAGCGTGTGTGCGTGTGTGCGTGCGTGTGTGTGTGTGTGTGTGTGTGTGTGTGCGTCTGTGCGTGCGTGTGTGTGTGTGTTTTGTGTCTGGGCATATATGGGGTGAGATAGAGTGTGTGCGTGCATTCGTGCATGCGTGTGTGTGTGTGAGAGAGAGAGAGTTTACCTGCAGTGAGTTGAGCAGGATGAAGATGTAGGCCATGACGATGGAAAAGGGCACCAGCACTCCACACAGCCAGGTCAGCCCCAGGATGGGGAGGAGAACCAGCACAGCCTTAACTGCAGCCCTGGACACACACACACACACAGACAGACAGACCATTACATTAAACAGTCACACAAAACCCCACATAAGTAAGCAGAAAAACAATGTTACAATTGGCAACGCAGCACACCACACACACACACACACAATGTCGTGATCTTCCAGTAACTCCCATTCTTAAATCTAACAGATCCGCTCTGGGATGCACGATTTCTGGGTTCCTCTCTGAGCTGGAACCTGGCGGTCCTAGCCCCGCTGGCCAGCTGCTCAGACTCACACAGTGACAGCTTCTCACCTTAAATCCACCTTAATTCTGTTTGGAGTGGAGGCAAATGTACGCTCAGGTGACTGCCAAACCACAGCAGCTGTGTGTGTGTGTGACTGAGACAGAGAGAGGGAGAGAGAGAGAGAGAGAGAGAGAGAGAGAGAGAGAGAGAGACCAGTCGGTGGGCCCTAGGTTGTGTCTGAGCTGCCTGCCACCCAGGTATGACTTAGGACTGAAGGCCTGCCTTGATATTCGTCCACAGACATGCACTGTGCTCACTGGGTCACATTTAACTGGTTGCTGCTGAGGAGCTTTCATTAATTGTACAGTATTGTGATACAGCAATGTTCCATTTAGGCAGTCTGCATCACTATTTATGTATATTCCATAACAATATCAAATATGGTAAATTACATACATTACGTGACTGTAAGTGCATACATTTACATTTCCACGTTAGCTATACTACTAATAACTCTCATATGTTTAGATGTTCGATACTGCTTTCTTGGAGTGGTCTCTCTTCTCTCACATTCCAAACGGCTCTAAATGGTAAAAAGAGACAGAATGTCGCCCCCTGGTGGCAGCTACCTGATTTGTTCATAGGCCTGCTCCATGGGACTGGCACCCATGGCCAGCATGATGGACCTCCTCTTGGCTGTGGAGATGGTGATGACAACCACTCTGGTGAGTACCATGATGTTCACCTGGGACAGAGAGAGAGAGAGAGATAGAGAGAGAGAGAGAGAGAGAGAGAGAGAGAGAGAGAGAGAGAGAGAGAGAGAGAGAGAGAATGAGAATTTGAGAGAGAGTAAATAGTAAAGAGATGTAACTCAGCACAAGGAACCAACATTAGTGTTTCATGGGAGCCATAAGGGACCCGACAGCAGTGCCATTATCAGAGTCTGACCATGATGATGAAGATGACGGGCCCGGCGAAGCCCCAGATCACCCCGCTCTGCACGCTGAGCCAACAGTGACCGTCGGCTGAGTACTTCCCTGACGCTGAGGCCAGTGTGACCGCTACTATCAGCACCGGCAGACCTGGTGACACACAGTAAGGGAGGTCAGATGGAGGCAGAACGTAGCTGATGGATGGATGGCTAGACGAGAGGAGTGCCTTGTGGTCCCATTACACTACCCCATCCAATCAGATAGTAGTACTTCATGTGTCTGTCTTCGCTCAGGTTCACCGTGACCACTTTGCTCCACAGCAGCAAGCCCTCCACCAGCATCCAGCTGAATGCCGCCATGAAGAACAGGTGGAGCAGGGCTGCCACCAGGGTACACATCACCTAGAGGACACACAGTGAGTTGCACGCTAACAAACTATTTCAAGCAGTTTCATATGGTTTCTATCCCATTACAGTGAGAAGGCTGAGGTGTAAGCCAAAGCTTTTGACAAATGCATGTTTAACCCTCATGATTTGGGTCAAAATGACCCACATCACTAGCTCTTTGTGGCAGATAGAAGGCGCTAAACCTAACTCTACAGCTTACACACACATATGAGGTGCACTGTTGGCACAACAAGGTGTGAGTTTGAAACACAAGGAGGGTTTAACAGGAGGGTTTAAAGGCATGAAAAACAAACAAATACATGAATAAATAATGAATAAAGAAATAAATACACACAGCAATGACAATTCAAAAACCCAGAAAATCACACACATCAGATGGCGCCCTCTGGTGCCATAATTCGATATAATTAAGGACATCCCGAAGGTTAACAGCTCATTTTCAGTACAGTACAGTACATAGTACTCCCATACCCACCCACAAAACAGCTGCCAGAAACTGTTGTAATGTTCTGAAATTACTTTTTATAAAGCTGTATACAAGTGCACGTCAATAGAGTTTGGTAGTTTACAGTATGGGATCCCAGTTGTGCTTGATTTAAAACAATCCTAACGGATTTTTATCAATGCAGCAACCCTTGTGACACATTATTTTCTCACCCCGTCCGTCATGTCTGAGGGTGGGTTTGCTTTTCTGTCACTTATACATGTTTTCACACCACACCCTTGTGGGTCTCTGCTCATAATAACATAACGAAACACATACACACACACACACACACACAATTACAGAAAACTCAATAAACACTCAACAGCATCCTGGAACACACTCACACTCATTAACATATTGCTTATTCGGATGGACAGCTGAAAGTATGGACATTATTGTGCTGTAACAGATGTGACAGTGGCCTATAAAAGCCCATCCATATCTAAAGAAATAAACAGTTCAAACACTACATTGCATTTGAATGCATGTTAGAAATTGCTCTGCTCTGTGGTACAACTAGTTTCAGAATGTCTCCCTTCAAACATTCATTACATTGTAACAGACTCTGGGATTCTAATTAGTCCATTGAGGCATGACATCACCTACCCATGTCATACAGGGTAATTGCAACAGGCAGCAATCTGCCACCTGCCACCTGGGTTAAGCGGCCCCTGACTTGACCTGGGGTCAAAGGGTCACAGGTCAAAACAACTACAGGCCATTGAGTGACCACTGAGACAGCAAGCCATGTTTTCTGGCTGATGGATATGGCAGGCGTGGTCACTTGTGTCACATTCAGAGAGATGACACTCCATTTGTTTTACATGAGGCGCTGCACTAGTAACCTTATACCTATTAGCCTATTAGCAACACACTCATATAGGGTTATGTGGCTTATGTTTGAGATGCAGTACATGTTATGTACAGCACTTAATATAATATATGGAACCTTGTATCTCTTATGTTACCATCTTTGACATACAATTCATTTAAACTGGCCTGGCATCTGCTATGGTGGGCATAATGTTGTGTTAATGGTAATGGAAAAATAGTGGGAATAGACTTGTAGTCTTCCCTGTGCTTGTCAGTGGATAACAGAGAAATGATGAGTAGCAACTCAGCTCCCCAAAAAAGAAAGCAGGAAGTAAATATGTACTGTATATATTCATGTTAATGTACAGTAGTTTGGTTATCGTGTACCTTGTTATGGATGGCTGAACCACTGCAGAGCAGAACTACCTGGGCACACGTCAGAGCGATAAACAGGTTCTTATGGATAGACGTCCTGTCTGATTTGGGAATACTGCAGTGAAGAGGGAGGATGGCTTTAGGTCATATACAATTAAAAGCAATGATGATGACACAAGTCTTAATTGGACAAGGAAAAAGTCCCTCAACAGCAGCTATGCCAATGCTATCGGTGACACAGGTACCCATCAAATAGACTGTAGAATTAAACGCCTTATTCTTTCCCTATAAAATACAACTTTGAATGTCAATTTCATGTGAGAGTACATGTATTCATTATTATGTATATAAAAATGTTTTGTTTATATATATATGTATGTGTGTGTGTGTATGTGTGTCAGATACACCAAGCAACCAAAACAATGCTTGGTGGAGCTGTAACCACTAACACGATTATATGTCAAGCCTGCAGTGCTGTAGGTCTTTATTAACTCTGATTTAACAGCAACACCTTCATAACAAAAACAGAATACGTTTAGCCTTAGGAGCAAAGCCACTCATTCATTCTGGATCAGGTGAGAACCTAACGATATTGTGTGTGTTTGTATATATTACCATGCAAGCATGCACCGATATACTGCATGCTCCATATTTTCAGAAAGTATGAGTTTACATGAATGTGTAGGTGTATAAAAGAATTGTTGTGTGTGTATGCGTGTGTGTGTGTGTGTGTGTGTGTAAGAACAGCACCTCTGATTTAAACCAGTTGTAAATCTTTGGGGCTTGTAGCCCCCAGCTGATTGGGATCTCCCCAGGTGACTCTAACATTAATTAACAACTGTGGAATTGCAGCCATAAACCTTCTTATTGGACTCACTGGCAGACAACACTAATTACTAGATTAGTGCTGGTCAATACTTACATTAAGCTCAGTGACCAGAGAAGCCATACTGTACGTACAATTCCCATATGTACCATTTGTAAGAGAGTGTATGTTGCATTAAAAAACTGTTTACATATCTGTTACATTATACTATATTTGGATTTGGTAATTACGTTTGTTTGGGTGGAAGCGGACATCACAAAACCACTTTAGAAGTAGAAATTCCATTGAATAAATTGTTTGGTGGCAGCCCTACTTCCATTAAGGATTAAGGATGTTACGTTATGTGACGTGTTTACTGTGATAAAGATGCCAGTGTTCATATCACAGAATGGGCCTGTGATGTGATGACATATCTTACATATAATGTGGGAAATGGCAACACCAAACAGCACATGAAAGTTAAACTAAGCAGAGAGAATTGGTTTCAGGGTGTATTCAAATCTGTCTGGGAGTTTACATACAAAGCTGAGAGTCTGTGGGCTCAAAATGCTAGGTTGGCTCAAATTATTTTGTTTGAAGAGTGGCTATACGACTTTCTGCCACTAGATGTCAAATGCTTAGTGGGCCACACACACACACACCCACACACACATACAGTATGCAGACACAGCCAACTGGCTATGTAAACAAAGAACAGAGCTACGATTACAACACACACAGAGGGAGCATTATGTCATTCTCTGCTCAGGACACCACTACATTTGACATTACTTTATATAGAAAATAGTTGTTTTCTGCTATATTAATGTTTAAAATATCATATAGAGCAAGTTTAAGGTACACAGTTTCAGTACGGTAGTGACAATAACTGTGCCACTGGCAACTCACTCTAGCACAGTGAACAGCATCAAGGTCACCACCAGCGCACACAAGGACGCCCCAGAACCAATAAATGTCAGCTTGGTCAAAATGGCCTCATCCTCTGGGCTCCACTGAGAGAGGGAGGGAGAGAGAGAGAGAGAGAGAGAGAGAATGACAGACAGACAGACATGTGAGTGATGGTAGTCAAACTGCTATTGGCTGAGAGTTCAAAAAGCCCCATGTAACCAGTATGGCATGGACTAAACTGGGGTCTGTCATAGATACGCATAAGACACATACACACAAAGACAAGCCCTCCAAAGTCCTCCAGGTCAAACTGATCAAATGCACTACCTCTTTGTTGCAGATAGAATGTTGATGTGCGCTGCTGGAACAAAATGGTGCGTGTTTGAAACCCGAGGGCAACAGGAGGGTTAAATGGCACGAAAAACAACAACAAATACATAAAGAAATAATTAATAAAGAAATAAAGAAATACACACAGCACTGACAATAAAGAGAACTACACAATCAGACACAATAAGGTGGTGCCATGTGGTGGCACAATAAGATGGAGGGTTAACTATTCTGCTCAAAATGTGTGGCAGGAACAACTGACACCAATGGGTGCTCTTTAAAATCTGCAAATTAAATTATATAATAAACAGAACATTTAAAAATGTCATACACATGCATTATTTTTTTTATATAACAACGTTTTTTAATTAAATATTTAATAATAATATTCCAAGCTGCTTCATCATCAACGCATTGACTGCATTACCAAAATGGCCTCACCTTAGACTCCAGATAATTCATCAGGATGGCATAATTAGTGGTGTGGGAACAAAAACAGGATGTGACATCAGAGCCTACGTAGGTCACCTTGCAGCCTTCACTGGACCAATGATTTGTTTGATTATGCCTACACGCGCACACACACACACACACACACACACACACACACACAGTAATTCCTTTGTAAAACACTTATGTGCTATATACTGTAGCATATCATGTTACATGGACACCTGTATCCACAGAAGAAAATGTTATTTATCATGCATGTTGACATGTCCTTAGAGGATGCATTACTGTTGGGCTTGTCATACTTACATCAGGCTGTAATCCCAGAAGACACAAAAAGGCATAACTTGCTGTGAGTACCCCGCCTAGAAACAAAAACACATGTTTTCACTTTGCACATTGAACACACACACACACACACACACTCTCTCTCTCTCTCTCTCTCTCTCTCTCTCTCTCTCTCTCTCTCTCTCTCTCTCT
>JAODUG010061957.1:170-14375 GCA_027564795.1 Aphredoderus sayanus
CGTCTAGCTGACAGCTGTTGTGTGTGTGCGTCTAGCTGACAGAGCTGTTGTGTGTGTCCCTCTAGCTGACAGAGCTGAGGTGTGTGTCTGTCTAGCTGACAGAGCTGAGGTGTGTGTGCGTCTAGCTGACAGCTGTTGTGTGTGTGCGTCTAGCTGACAGAGCTGTTGTGTGTGTCCCTCTAGCTGACAGAGCTGCGGGGAGTTCCAAGGGGCCAGTATGATGGCCCGGTGTGTGGTGACGTGGCTCTGACCCCCAAGGTGATGTCTGCAGTCTCCTCAGTGAAGACGTCCCCAGCCAAGCAACAGCAGCAGCAGCAGCAGCAGCAGCAGCAGCAGGTTGCCCAGCCAGTGCGTAACCTTCACCAGTCGGGCTTCAGTCTTTCTGGTAGGTTCACCGCTGTGGTTGGCTTCATATAGATGTGCAGGGCTCTCAACCATCTCTTTTTGCTGCACAAATGTAGATACACATGCACTACATAATAATAATACTTACTATTAGTGTATCTTCACCCCCAGATCGGAGTCTACCTCACCCACTGCAGTAGCGATCCCCATTAACTTTAACATTTGAATTATGTTCAAATGTTCCAAGAGTAGTACTTGTATAGCCAGCAATACAAGGGCCTTTGGCTGTTTTTAGACAAGTACGGTGTGTAGAGCCCTTTAAACCCATTAAATGCAGATTTGTATAAAAATGGGAATTTCCTAATATTCCCAGCACTGGTTTCTCTCAGTTCAGTTCAGGCCTATTAATTACTTTACAGCTCACAAAACACATTTTAGGGTGCAGATTGTAATATCTGTGTTATTAATAGCATGTTTAAGTCACACTGACAGATGAAGTCCTGCATTTAAACCCGGTGGTGTCTCTTTCAATTGTAGGGGCGCAAGTTGATGACAACGTGCCCCGCCGTACCACCCAGCGCATTGTGGCTCCCCCTGGTGGCAAAGCAAACATCACCAGCCTGGGCTAAGCTCTCCACTCCACTGAGCCAGGACGCAGGGCAGCATGAGACATGAGGCCAGTTGAACCATGGCCAATGGTGACCCTGTCGCTGCAGCAACCTCTGTTGAGGCATTTACCCACACACACACACCCCAATAACGCACTCCGTCCATTTTAATGCACTCACACTGCTGTCACATCATTGAAAAAAGCACTATTACATTTCGTTATGTTCTTCATTCTGACACCTACCTTTTTTAGTTTAAGGAAAAGTCAGTTAAGGTGGTTACAGATATTTTTTAATTTAGTCTAATTATTGGACTATTGATGATATTGTTTACACGTGTTTCCTTTTTAATATGGTGCATTTGTGCAAGTGTTTTTATTACTTTGTTGCCTTCTTGGTCAGAAAGCTGACAGAAGAAGCAATACATTTTAACAACAAAGTATTAATTCTTCCAGACATTATATGAAATGAGCTGGTGGTGGTAATCTTATTTTCCTTTTAGCTGTAGAATATTGTTGCTGGAACTTCTTGGAACACTTGTAATCTGAGTTTATTGTTCAAGAGTGGTATTACTATTAATTCTCCCTGTTCATATTTGCACTTTCACCTTTTTTTCATTGTGTTTTCTGTTGTAGTAGTAAGCCACAGTAAAATAAAATGCTTTGAGATATTTGTTGTAATACGCTGAAAGGTTAAAAAGGTATTATGGGGTTAAACTACTCATTGAAATCCACCTCTTGTGTGCAACAAACAGCACACCAGGTTTTTGAAATGCATAAAACATTTGCCTCATTCCAACCTTTTTTGTTCTGTAATTTGTTTGATGCAGGGCAACAAGTATCCAATAATCACACTGCTGTTTCTTGTTAATGATACTGAACAAAAATATAGCGTTCCATAGGAATTTGCCAACGACCTCTGCACCTGGTGCTATACTATCTTTACTGTGTATGTGCAGATGGCAGTGTAATTCCTCATCTCTCCTCCTTTTCTTTATGTTGAATTTAGAACAACAGCATGGGGCAGAGTTACTGTGTACCCATTTTGTCACAACTGGCTTTGTTTTGCACCTTGTTTTGCAATGATCCAAATGGTGATTATGTATGTATGTGAGGTTTAAGCTTTTATTTGTATTGGATATGTCTGTGTTGAAATGTTTAAGGGTATTTGTTAAAAATAACTACTTGCTTGCCTATTCTGTAAGATATTGATAGCACACTCTTAAGAGTCATGCATCTATGAAGGATCTTTGAAGCTTTGAAGACCTGATGAAATGTGCTTGTTTTGTATATGAAATCCATTACAGTGTGCCGATGATGTGTTCATTGTTCTCGGTCTTATCTTAGATTAGCACCTCCTAAGTCCTGTTAGTGTTGTGGATGAAATCCAGATATCCAACTGTATTTCTTTACATATTCTCTTACACCGATTCCACCAAATTTATCGGAAATGGTAGCAACATACGCCAAACTTCAACAGGTTGATAGTCTTACAGCACTGACACAAGTATGACTTACAGTATTTTCTGCACACTGTAAAATAATGTTGTCGTTGACTTGTAAAGTCTAGGTTTGTATAACACACTAATGTGTAAAGTGAATTTCAAAAGGGAGGTGTCTTTGTACTGGTTTTTGCTTTAAACACTGTTCTTATACCATCTAGTGTTTTAATCTTGCTTATCCGTGTTGTAGGCTACCAAGATTTGAGGAAATTATAGCTCTACTATAGATCTTATGTGTTGACTTCAATGGATTAAAACAATTAAAAATCTAAACAAATACTTTGAATCATATTTGAGTCATTTACATTCATGATCAATCTATAAAGTTAGATTAAAGTTGTGAACTTTTCAGCCTTGTGAAACTGATGTTATGAACATTAAAATAGCATTGAGATTTAAATATGTCGTCCCTAGGTGGAGACAACTAGACTACACGTGCCTTTTACAACAGGGTTACTGTATACAGTAGGCACACTACTGTATTTGCAGAGTGTGCATAGAGTAGTCTGGCAGATCAGTGAAGTGTTGGGATTGGTTGGCATGAAGCCCTGTGTTAGTTTGACTGCTGTCCAAATGCCGCTTAACATGATAGGCACACTTGAGCTTGATTAAAGTAGAGCAGGCATAGCATTATCATAAGTTCCTGACCACCGATTCATGCTTCATAACAATGGAAATACTTCATGGTAAAGAAAAATACTAAGGATAGTTTAAATTTGATGAGTCATTTGTGTTCAATACAAATTCAATTAACTTTAACTAATATCATTACTTCTTTTTAATTATGTAAGCAATGTTGATCTGTTGTACATCATCTCACCATTATATTTTTATTACTGTCATTTAAGATAAATATCAGTGTCATCTCACATCTCACATATTTTTAGTTAGTTATCTCAGTGTTTTGGTTATTTTGTTTCAGAAACAAAACAATGGATGAATAACCACAGGGGTACTTTATTTAATATGCTTTTTCATAACTGTCATCATTAGTTCAGAAAAACGTAACTCCTTTGGATTGAATCAGCGAGTGTCATAATGTTTAGTGAGCTGCTGCTGATTACAGTACAGTAGCACATATCGTAGGCTGCTACCCATTTTCAGTTAGGCCTATATCTGACTCCTGTAGAGCTTAGCACAAATAGGTGGGATTCATTACAGTCCATAGACACTAGATCTTTTAAAAGCATATCACGCAGGTATTCTTTGGCAGAGGCTCCGCTGTGTTGTGTTGTCGTACCACTTTCTATTTTTAGCTATGGGTGGTTGGGAGACAAGGGAGGGGTGGGGAGGGGCGGATTAGGTCATCAGTACCGCCTGTAGTTTGATGCCTGTGGTGGTGGCCTCCCGCCTAATTGCATCTGCACGGAGACTGTGTGATTTACAGGTCCGCCGACACGCCAGTCAATGACACTGGGGGCAGACACTCCGTTGGTCGTGTTCCTGCAGCAGGACTTGCTAGAGATAGACCGACATCATGTTGATATTCTGGCAGGAAGGAACATTCCATTTTAGAAGGGAGTGCAGGCTACTATTGTCAAGAAAACAAATCAATACTGTCTACAGAGCCTGTCCCATTGTCATGATAAGTTTTTGCATTCTTTCATACTGGCAAACACTGGATTATCAACTGTTTCGACGTTACTTTGTGTGTGTGTGTGTGTGTGTGTGTGTGTGTGTGTGTGTAAACAATTCAGACTACTTTCTTTTGTTGCATGTGAGAGTGCGTATTGACGGCAACTTAAAATGACAGAAATAAGGAATGCCGCCTGAGAAATGTTGGAGGCCCTGCATGATGGAACTTGGCATCTCTAAATCTGGTATATATTTAAGAGGCTTCAGGGCTAGTCGGAATTGAGGTCACAACCCATAAGGTCATTTTGTATTCTACACAACAATATTAAAACATCCATCTGGCAGCACTATGAGGCATGTGCAATTGTGAGAATGTTGATGGCTGAAGGGACTTCTTATGAATCAACTAAAACTTTCCAAAAATGGCCCTGTATTTCCATGTCAAAAAATATCTTAAATACTTTATTGTAATATGACAAGCTTCATGGGCTGCTATTGTGGGCAGAGTGGAAAAAAAACATAATTCGGGAAAATGGGAAAAGCAAAACCATGAAACAGGAAATAAAAAAAAAATAGAAAAGAAAATAATGACAACCAATATTGGATTTTTTGTGTCAAGTGGTAGATTAAGTGTACTGACTACATATTTTATTGAAATAATAGTATACTTCTATGGTATACCATTTTAAAGTAAAATATAGGCCATTAATGAAAGCTTAGTAATACTTTATTTTGATATGTGATGAGATGTGAGATAAGATGTTTAAATTAAAAAGGGCTTTTTTACAAGTACAAACAATCTTTCACCAGTCCAGCTGTGTCACATTACTTCTACAATCAATGATACCCACAAATACACTAAACTGATTTCACTTGCCAAAGTCTTATCTTTATGAGACCAAAGAAATGTATTCTTGTCTAAAGGACCTTGAAGGTTGATCACTGCTTGGACAAACATAAAGTACAGGTCAAACAGGCTCTCCTTTCTCACCAAGGGAAATTTGGTGGATTTTAATGATGGGAAGGTTTCTGGCTGGATCGGACTGGACATGGTTTATTTCCTGAGACCTGCTGGTCTCCTCAAAGGGAATGCAGCAGCAAGTCCTATGGATGCTCTTACTACACAGTTTGGCCACTTTAGCCCTGCTTGTCCCTGCTGGGGCAGACGCTTCAACCGAGCTTCCGGAAAAGACCCTCCACTCTCTACTGCCTCTAGAGGAAGGGGTTTGCGAGGACAGGCCAATAGAGGACGTTGGGCTGAGGTGAGAGGGGTCTCTTCTACTGTCCAGGCCCAGGCTGAGGGGTTGACTGTGGCTCTGGCCATGGCTGTGGGCTGGACTGAGATTACGGGGGGGTCTGGGACTCACTCTTAAACAGTGCACTCCCAGCAAACTCTGAAAGGCCTTCTTAAACTCCTGGTTGGAACATGGATAGATGATTGGGTTGATACAGCTGTTGAAGTAACCAAGCCAGAAGGTGATCTTGAAAACAGTGTCCGAAGGTCTGTATGCAGGAAATATAGAGCCTGGAATATGATAAGGAAAGACATTAGCCTACACGGGCAACAAACACACATCACATGCAGTTTAAGCAAAATTTGACTTTAGTTTTACAATTGGAAGTGAGAAGTTCCAGTGATTTGGGTTCAAATAAATTACCAAGTAGAAATACTTTGGTACATATATATATATGATGTATATATTTTATAAGCTTGGTTAAAAATGAATGGAAATCTAAGCAAAAGTACTGTTACTGTTTTTAGTTTTTAGCACAGTTGATATTTGTTGTAAATTTGTTTTCACTTTAATACACCTAATGACAGATCATTGCTTTTTATTCTAGTAGCACATTTACTGCCTTTGATTCTTCATTTCACTTTTTCCAGCCCTGTTTGATATTTAGTCAAAGTTGTTACAGTGCCTAACACCTCACATGCTTTTATGGTGCACTAATGTCAACCGAACACATTATCACCAACCACTGACAAACGTATCCCATCATCACTGTCATTAAACACAAAATAGGCTACTTTGAATGTTTTATTTGTTGTGTTTCAGAAGAAGCTACCAACTTGCCTTCAATGGTAATGGTCTTCTTAAAATTGCCTGCACAAATTATCTACTTTTAGTTTGAAGGAA
The DNA here is from genome assembly GCA_027564795.1 of Aphredoderus sayanus. Lineage (NCBI taxonomy): Eukaryota > Metazoa > Chordata > Actinopteri > Percopsiformes > Aphredoderidae > Aphredoderus > Aphredoderus sayanus. The sequence continues at coordinate 6,338 of JAODUG010061957.1, forward strand.
AAATGGATTAGAATAGGACAGGAATAAAATAGAATAGAATTGAATGGAATGTACATTGTAATTGTAATTACATTTAAAGGAGTGCATGTGAGAATTACAACTAATGAAGTTGCAGACAACAGACTTAACAGACACATTACATGCAGTCCCTGTTGTCATTGTAATGTAGGTAACGCCACATATAGCCAGCAATAGCCAGTGGCCACATTACAATAATTAAATGGAGTACATTGGGCCATAAAACCCATCATTTATCTTCAAATGTAGAATGGATGGAGCTGTCTCGTGAAAACCTTCATTGGACACGCTGCTGGTTACGGTTAAATATGAAATTTTAAAAAATGACACTGTGATTTTGAGGTGGATAGAGAGCCTCGGTGTATAAAGAGCAAATGATCTTGTTTTTCTGCGTTGCACATCTTATCTGTTTTATACCCCACAGTGACAAAAACAGCAGCTTTATTATCAGTATTGTTTTCAGTGAGACAAAGAGAGGGTTTATTGCAGTTGTTAAGATACATTTGAGTATATGGCCTTTGTACAGGATCCATTAAAAGTAAATGATGCATGCTGCAAGATGCACATGTACAGTGCACACGCACGCACACACACACACACACACACACACACACACACACACACGCACGCGCATGCACTGTAACCTGGCAGAACTATGGCTATTATCAACTGAGAATCACAATCGTCTAAAATATGATATGTGAGACTTTGACTACGCAGTTATCCTTTGTCCAGAAAGCAGATGTGTGTTCAAATATTCTTTTAATCTATATGAGCATCAACTTACTGTACTTAACTATAGAATGTATAAATAACTACATTTCCCTTTGGGTAAAAAGTAAAAAGAAATGAATTGGATGAACCTATCTGTAACCTTGTGTAGTCATACCAAAAGCTCACTTTGTGAATAGGGTCTGGCAATGCTCCAGTGGGAAGTGTTCACAGTCTGGCTAATTTTGAAACCATTGACGTCTGTATCACTTCATCTAGCTCTACCACCATTTTGACGCTTGACTTCAATGTCACCACACTTACTGTACCTACCCCATGGACAATGATTGGTATTGTCAGGCAGAGCCAGGCTAACTTATCTGTAAGACCTTAGATTTCCATTATTCCATTTTGCTGTGTATTTATTTCTGTATTTATTTATTAATTCATTCACTCATTAATCCATTAAATAATGTATTAGTTCGTTCAAAAATATCTGAATTGCCATTCTGACAAAAGTTTATTTTTTTTTCCATTACCTACTTTAATTTGTGTTAAATTGGTTTTTGTTTAACTGCCTAATAAGTCATGAGACTGAGGGCGTCCATGGTAAGGGAGGAGAACTCCAATCAATCAGTAAAGTCCTCCACTAAACAGTGTGCTACATGCAGCATGAGACTGCAGAATGCAATAAAAATGTTCCCTGAGGGCTTTGTGAGGTGGTCACCGTACCTGAATATTACTACTTTTTTACGTTTATATTTCCTTCCCACATTCTTTCAGTAGCCTATGACAACACAACGCATTCTGCAGACATGGTCAGTGTACTGTGCGAATATTCTTCAAGCATCATCAACTAAGGTGTCCTTGAGGAGCCGAGGATTAAACACACAGAGGCACTCGAGACAGAGGTGAAGACGTTTCATTTGGTGACATTGTGATGAAGTGCTTGGGAGCAAGAAACAAGTACAGAAAAAGTACTTGTGTTGAGCCTTTTTTGGATTACGTGCCACTTTGGAAGCGTGATGTGGAGAACTCTCTGTCACTTTGGCCATTTGTTTACTGAGAGAATAGACCTAGAGAAGAGGCTGTCTGAGACAAAGCACCTATTTATAGAAGGATTCTCTAATAGCAGTTATATGACTACACAGCTACCTGGCTTGTGAAATCGAAGCATTTAAGCCAGCTACTCAGTATGCTACAAGGCTTGTCTGAATTGCAGCACCTGCCCTTTGCTCTGAACAAAAGCAATTCAATTTGCATCATCAATCTTTTTAATTAATCTGCACTTACAATTCTGCTGGATATAGAAAACCATGATTGTACAAAATTAATCAAATGATAATCAGGGGCGTTATATCTTTCCAAACTAGAAAAAAAAAGAGCCCAAAAAAAGATGACGCTACTGTATAAAGCAAGCCATCTTGTGTGAATGAAATGATTGAATGTACACGTTCAGGAGTTCAGGGGTGCAAAAAGAAAGGTAATGGGAATACTCACCGATGGGCAACACCAGGAAGAAAGGCAGCCAGCACAAGACGAAGCAGCCCACCACGATGCCCAGCGTCTTGGCAGCCTTCTTCTGGCGGGAGAACTTGAGCAGGCGCAGGGCAAAGTGCGTGCGGCTGCCCAGGGCCTCGTCGTCCGGGCACGCGCCCGTGTTGCCCCGGTGTATCCGCAGCGTCACGCACTCCGACTCGGACGTGTCCGTCTTGTGGCCCTCCCGGAGGCCCTGGCTCTCCCTGTGCGCCACCACATACACCCGGCAGTACATGGCCAGTATGACGGCCAGGGGGAGGTAGAAGGAGCCCACGGCGGAGAAGATAGCGTAGGCCGGCTCCTCCGTGATCCTGCACACGCTCTCGTCCTCCGGGGCCGGCTCCTTCCAGCCAAACAGCGGGCCGATGGATATGACTACGGACAGAGCCCACAGCGCCAGGACCGCCAGCAGCGCCCGCCGCTCCGTCACTATGGCCGGGTAGCGCAGCGGGTAGCTCACGCCGATGTAGCGGTCCACGGAAATCACACACAGGCTCATGATGGAGGCGGTGCAGCACAGCACATCCACGGCGGCCCATACGTCGCAGAAGGCCCGTCCGAACACCCAGCGGTCCAGGATCTCCAAGATGGCGGAGAAAGGCAGCACCGTGGAGCTCAGGAGCAGGTCGGCCACGGCCAGGTTGACGATGAAGTAGTGGGTCGCCGTCCGGAGGTGTCGGTGGCACACTACTGAGAGGATCACCAGGATGTTTCCCACCACTCCAAATACTATGATGCTTCCCAACACCGGGCCCAGCACCGCGGCCTTCACCACATTGAGCTCCGGCGCTAATGCCTGGCTGCAGTTGGAGCAGTTCTGAGTGGCCGGCGGCGGGGTCATGTTGTGTAACACAGGAACCATCTGGTCCGACACGACCCTGGTGCGCTGTGCAATGCCCCCCGCACGGCACACGGAAACACAAAGGCTGCTCCCTGATTAAGTTCACCAAAGGAGAGACAGGGGCATTAGCGGTCTCACAGCCGCCATCAAAATAATGAAATCTTAATAATACAATCTGTTCGGTCAGAACACAATGTGAACGATGAGGCCTCTTTTAAATGTGCCACCATGTAGGCAGTGTGTCAGAAGACTGCATACTCTAGGGCGCATGGAGGTCCATGCAGAGACAAATACAATGTGTGCATAGGAAGGTAACCGAGCTAACATCTTATAATCCATTTTGAAAATGTTACTGGTTGTAAAGCTTTGCTGCCGGGACAAAATCGTCTTATGCATAACCTATCAACAAAAGAATCGTATTTATGTGTTCTTAAAAGCATTTTACATTTCCAATTCGAACCAGAAATCCAAGCCTATATATCCTTTAAAGTTGTGTTTCTCCCAGAAAGGCTGCTGTAAGTTTAATAACAATGCATCCAAGGGAGAATATCCAGTCTGTTGTGAGCTGAAAGAAGACACATCATCTTCTCTGGCCAAGACGATGTGCCCGGTTTAATGTCGGACTCATCTGAGAATTCAGCTGAAATACAGTAAGGTACTGTACGTTTTGCCTTTGAAAAAAGATGACACAGTCTGTCAGACAGCAGGTATATAAAACACAAGGGCATTTGTTATACCAGCGTGTATTGATTTATTTGTGTTGTTCCATTCCACCACCCAGTCAGTTCTGCATCTGTGAACAAGCCTGTAGACTATAGAGACAGATTCTCAGGAACAGTGTCACTGTCCTCGTATAGCACCTCTCAACTGAATATATTGACTGTTTGAGGGTAATAGATTAATTTATAATTCATAGTCAAGTCTGAATAGTGAAATGTGTCATTACAATTAATACCCCACACAGTTAAATCAGTCTAAAAATAAAAAAGTAACAAAAGCATATTAGACTTACAGCATACTGAGACATCAGATTCACTGTAGCAATTCCTATACATGAACCACAACATATGATGTTGTAGAAGTGAATCAATGTATTGATACATTAATATTAAACAAAAACTATTTGCTGCTGCTGCATGAAGCACACTGCCGTAATAATGTATGCTGACAGAGTCCCACACTGTTACAATTCTGATTTGCTCACTTACTTTTAAATGATGCATTTCAAAATAATTCCTTTGACCCTATACAATGGTTTAGCCGCATACAAACTACCACCATCTGCCAGATGTGAAATTAATGTCCTCTATGCAGATTAGTGACATTTGTTATGTGAATGTTCCTTAACTAAACATAGATTAGATGGTCACATGAGACAAGTAAGAGTTGGGTGGCCTTGCTGATGATTTTAGGATTTTGTTAAGCTGCTTTATTTGGGAACAAAGTTGTCCTCTTTTCCAACGAGTCTATCTCTAATTTAGAGTGGGTTCTTTAAATCCACAGCCACTTTCAGTGTCCTTATGTGTTCTACAAAGCAATATCTACCTACGTCGGTATCTATTCTGCTTGTTGGCCATTACATTACTATAGGCTTAGGCTGAAAGCTGGAAAACAGATGGGATAAAGCATTGCCTCTTTGACCTATGCACCCATCTTTGTTGCTTTATGAAAAATGTTTAGGGGTATACAGCCTTTCGCTCTGTCCTCACAAATCTCTGCTCTCCACTAGCTCAATGCTGATATTCTGACTACATTCTTATGACTAACACTGACCTGACATTTGGTTGCACCTTGATCCACCAACTCACACAACTGCAGCATACAGAAAAACATACCTCACGGAATGGACTCAAATTGTGTACTATAAAACATATTTTTGTAAGTGATATAGGAGGCTTAGACTATATCGCTGAGCACTACCATTTATTCCTGCCTAAGGCAACAATATCAAAGCACATGAGAAGAGGTCATTTGTACCCAGATGGAACCTACAGTAAAATATAATGCAGCTATTGAATGACTTGAGAAAATATTTCGACTGGTGGTAATGAAAAAACATCCAGATTATCTGAATCCAGATCCAAAGATTAATAGATTGAGTTTACATATTAACTGATGCAATATTCCAAAGGCTAGGGCTCTGTATGTCTTCTGTAGGCTAGGTTTGATAGAATTGACAAACAATACTCAACAACCCTTTGTCATCTTTTATCACGAAGATAATTAAAACGACATGATAATGTTGTGAGTTCACACAATTCATGAAGATATGGACACATAAAATTAAACGCTGTCTAGCTCTCCAAAACGTCAATATTATCCAATCCTCCACAGTTAAAAAATAAATAGGCTATAGGCTACATTTGGCTTTTTCACATTTCCATGGGAGTACAATTCTCTGCACTTTTTTAGTAGTGTTTGACATTTTAGGAACAGTTAAGGAATAAGCTTTAGGAAAATATAGCACTAAATTATGAAACACTATTAAATCAAGCACAAAACATTCAGAGAAAGTAAATTAACCAATATAAAATTAGTAAAGTAATTTTTGTTGGACTCACCTAACTTTGAGTTGATATCTCTGTGCCAGCTGAGGACATATTACTGTCAGTAGCCTATAGCTCAGAATGTTGGCTGTGACTGCTGGCGCTCCAAGTGTTGATGAGAGGATGAAAAGATCGCAAAGTCTGCTTACCGTGGAGAGCCCTCTGGAACCTGCTAAATACATTTCACCCTCGAGGTACTCTAACTCTCAAATATGACTAGTACAAAATGAGTCACTGCCGTTTCTCCTCTACCTTCTCTCTTCATGTCCCCCCTATCTGCCCCCTCACATCGCCTTCATTCCCATCTCTGCTTGCACGCCCGATGCGTCATCAAGACAGGCAGGGCAGATACGGCATTTGTCAGATTAGGTTTCCAAACCGAGTATACGTATACAGTATAATGAAGAATGCTGGACAGAACTATGGACGATTTCCACGTGAACGATATGCAGATACAGATAGCCTCTATAGACCTATGCACTGCAGAGCCGATATGCATATGCTGTGCTATACGGACAAAACAACGGCTACTGCAAATTACTCCACTTTCATTATTTGATTTAAATCTTAAGAAACACTTTAAACAAAATCTTAAAACATTATGAAATAATGAAATGATGTGGCCTCTATGTGGTTTCAGTATATGTTTGTTTCTAGTCTTACTCACATAACTGTTTATGTAACCCAAAAGGGTATGCTCAATAATTGACCAAAACCGAGGAGTAAACCTTTAAAACCTTTAAAAGACCAGTGAATACCAATTAAGTGCATGAACCACGCGCCCATAACTACCAGCAGAGTTTATGATACTCAGATCAATACTTTTACACTCACAGAAACCTTCTCATCATGGAAGAAGCACCCTTAACCTTGCATTCATACAAATTCTGACATTTACATTGACATTCACCTTAATTAAAGTGATTTCTTCAGCAACGTGTCTGGCTTGACGAAATACAGTAACAATGAATTCAAATTGAACATAGTTGAAGGGTTGAAAAGAAGCACGTTAAAAAAGTGCAGACATTTATTCCATACCTAATAGTCCCTATTTTACACCCTAAGTGGTTATTACTCTGTATTATTTAATACATGTACAAATTGACTAATTTTCATATTTTATAAGCTTGTTAGAAACCTGTAGTCTAAACACAACACAGTGGGAGGCAAAATAAAACACATATACAGAGCCCAATATTTCCCTGCAGGTATAGGAATATACAAAAGGCTTAGAAACTGTATTTATTTAGACACATTCTTTAAAATGTTGAAAAAATGTGCAGTGTAGCACCTGTGACCCACCCACACATTTCAGAAGGGCTGTGAATATAAAAGTGAAAGCTGAGCCAGAGGGAGACTGCACAATGTTCAAGTGGTATGGGCTAATGGTCAGGATTGTTGTTGGCTACAGTCATGGCACTATCTAAATTGCTGTAATGAAGACAGACCTAATTATCTCTGGTAGATAGAACTCTACTCTGAACAGGACTCTAATTATGCCCTGTCTACTGTCGTGCTTCATGCCCGAAGGTCATAGGGGTAGTACTACTGCTGCTACACACTCCCAGACATGCACCCTGAGGTCCATACTCATACTTATATTTGTTACAGCATGCTGTTCATAGGCATAGGCATTCTGCTAGTGGGGATTATCTCTAACATGACAACACACTGTTTCTCCCTCTGCAGTACTCTTCATCTCTGTTTAATTTGGGATTAGAATTCCATTTAAGAAGTACCGGTATTCACATTTTGATTTAGGATTATCCTTTCATCCAAGCTTTATATAAAAAAATGACCTTTAGAATTGGCCTCCTTAGAGAATAGTCTATGCATGCTGTAACAAAATGAACACAGAGGAGAAACAATTATAGCAATGTGCAATACTTTCTAAATAGTCTAGAAAGACTATCCTCATATTTTCTTTTTTTACAAAAGAACATTCCAAAATGTTATCCATACTTTTGTAATAATGAAGTTCATTTCAAGAGACACCATTTGAGACTGCAAATATACACTACTTAAAATAACATATCAACAGGAATCTAGTTATTTTTGTTGATGTATGACACATTGATTGATGAGTGAGAACATAGCCATTAGCAAGAAAACAAACAAACAGTTGCTCTCCATAACACATTTATAGAAGTAGGATGCTTGTTAGCAATATAAATTATGCAAGTGTTGATGGCAATAGGAGTTTGGCCAAAGGTAAACATTAAACATGTTCCTAATATGTTTTTACACAATAAGTCTTTGGACCTACAGTACATTTATAAACACACACACACACACACACACACACACGCACGCACGCACACACACACACACGCACACACACACACACACACACACACACACACACACACACACACACACACAC
>JAODUG010061968.1:0-14373 GCA_027564795.1 Aphredoderus sayanus
GCGCTAAATCTAATTCTACAGCTTACACAGACATATGATGTGCACTGCTGGCACAACAAGGTGTGTGTTTGAAACCAAGTACAACAGGAGGGTTAAAAGGCACAAAAAAAAACATATACATAAAGTAATAATTAATAAAGATATAAATACACACAGCAATGCCAATATAAAAACATACAAAATCATACACAATCAGATGGCGCCGCTGGGTGGCCAAATACAATATTTTTAAGGACATCATGAGGGTTAAGATCATTGTAAATCACTTTAGATAAAATATTCTGGTCACTTATATAAATTCAAATGGTATTGTGAGCCTGGCTTTGGATCAGCTGACTTCTGCTTGTGTACTTTGTTCTGGTACGGGCGGTAATAATGTGTGGTGTAGCTGAGCGGCCTGCAGAGGGCAGTAGAGCTTCTGCTTACCTGTGGGTGGTGTTGCAGGTAAACCAGAGGATGGCAGCGAGAAGGGCATGGGCCCAGCCATGGGCTCGGCGGGCATCCAGCGCTCGCCCTCGGACGCGGGCAAGAGCAGCGGGGACGAAGGCAAGAAGCCCCCCTCGGGCATGATGCGCCCGCCCGCCACGGGCTCCTTCGGGTTCAAGAAGATGTCGGGCCCCACGGGGGCCCTCCTCAGCGGCTCGGCCACGCTGGGCAAAGAGCCCAAGTCCTCGGCCGCGCTCTGCAAGAGCACCGGTGGCGGCCGCAAGACCAGCCTGGACGGCCTGCAGCCCCAGGACGACACCGTCCTGGTCAGCTGCGGGGCGTCCAAGGTCCCCCTGCAGTACCGCTCCCTGCCCCGGCCCGCCAAGTCCTCCGGCGGCGTGGCGGTGGCGGGGCGCGGCGGCCACCGCCCCGTCGGCGTCGACTCCAACACCGGAGGGAAGTCGGCCGCTAAGCGGAGGGAGGGCGGGAAGTCAGGCTCGGAGCGCTCCAGCCCCGTCACGGTCGGCCAAGGGGACAAGGACAAGGCGGGACTGGGGGAGCCGGAGCCGCCCGCCGGGCTCTCCACCTCCCCCAAGTCCAGCCCCACGTCTAGCTGCACGGGCCAGTCAGGCCTCAGGCAGCCGGGCTCCAAGTACCCGGATATCGCCTCACCTACATTCCGCAGGTCAGGCTCGCTAACCCATTAGAGTGGGATTTGTTTGTTGGGTAAAACTGAATTAAAACAATGTTTCTGTGGGCTGTGGCATTAGACTCTAGACTGGACATTTTCACTAGCAGTATACAGATGTTATTTTAGAGCTGGTACCACTTTATTGTCGTCATCTTCTGTTGGTCTAGTTTTCTTCATTTATGTTCTCAATGTCTGTGTTTTCTTTGAGCTGCCGTCACAAGCTTGTCTGTCATTATTGTTGACGCGTTTGGTAGCCATTCAGCAGCTGGCTAGCTTACTACTGCCCTCTTGTGGCAAAATAGTAATCAAACAGCTCAAATACAAATGTTGCATTTCTCTTCCATGTTGATTAGATCCATTGCCTCTCTAAACAAATGCCTTAATGCATCACTACATTGGAAATAAGCCAAAGAGTTAGATTCTGATTTATTCTGATGCACAAAATGCATTCAGCATATGTTTATGTAAAAGAGGGATTCTAATCTAATTGTACTGTTGTCTTTTCATGAAATATGACCTTTCGTGTTGTGTCAAGGTCATTCCCTAGTCCGCTAATGGACCGTGCTCACGTTCCCCTTCCGTGCCCGCAGGTTGTTTGGCGCCAAGGCTGGCAGCAAGGCCAGCTCCCCAGGCACGCCGGACTCCGGCAAGTGCCCGTCGGCGCTGGGCAGCCCCCACGGCCAGCTCGCCAGGCAGGCCAGCCTGGACTCTCCCTCCTCCGGCACGGGCAGCCTGGGCAGCGCCGGGGGCCAGAGCAGCGGCAGCAGCCCCCTGTACAGCAAGACACCGGACGTGTGCATGGAGTCGGCCGCCTCCAGCCCGGCCTCCGGCTACTGCCTGCCGTCGGGCGCTCGGCCCTGGCCCGCCTGCGGCTCCTCGGCCGGGAGCAAAGACACGCTGAGCTGCCAGAGCATGACCAGCTTGTACCCCAGCTCGGAGTCCATCGACCAGCCCCTGGGCCACCACGGGCCTAAGGTCAAGCGCACGGGCAGCGTCAAGTCCACCGTGTCTGAAGGGTGAGCGGCCTGTGTTGATTGGCTGATGGTTGGTTCAATCGTCTGCCTTTGCGCCTGTGATTGGGCATGGCCTTATGGAAAATGTGTTCTGAACCATGTGCAAACCACCCATCAAGTGACCTTGTATTTTTCCAGTTGTATGTTTCATGTACGATGTCTCTTATCTCTAAACCTCTATGTGAGTGTAATTACAGTGTTTTCTACAGTGTGTAATTCACTCATCCTCTGTGTGTTAACAGCATGCCTCTTGACAGAAACACACTCCCAAAAAAGGGACTGAGGTACAATTCATGTATTCTTCTGATAATCTTGTTGTTGTGGCTTATACTGTTTCTGACTACAGTGTGCTGTCATCTAACCCTCATTGTGTGCATGTGTAATGAGGGATATGATGCTAGTTAGACAAAATATATATATTTTAATACTACTTATTTCTAACTTCTATAACTTGATATTTTAGAACTGTCAGCATTTTTGCCCCCTTACACGAGGAACTGGTGTCTACGCAGCCAGAGAAAGATAGTGTGTTCAAAGGCATTATCTAACGCCCAATAGATGGTTTTGCATGCTTGACAGCGGCCATGAGCTTACTGGTGTTTTCCATCTCAGCGGTTTCAACATTTAACGTTTAACACTTCGGCTTATTTTTAGACGTCCAGCACATACAAATGAGGGAATTTGGGCGAATTTATAGGGTGACAGCTGGGTAATGGGATGGCGGTTGGGGGTCAGAAAGACATCAGCGCTGAGAATGGATTAGTCTAAACTCAATTATCTTCCACAGAGGATTAAATATGGCCCCTCTTTTGACGTTTGAGATTGGCTTGCTTCTTCACTACTTCAGAGCAAAGAGTTTAAGAGATATGTGCTTGTGCCAGTTTGTTCATGTGCGCGTGTGTGTGTGTGTGTGTGTGTGTGTGTGCGCGCGCATGCTTTGATTGGGCACAGCTAGGATTGCATGCCATTTATTTGCCCGGTACAGTGCAGTATGTTTTTCCATCACAGACTATGCCATTCCATTGAAGCGGGACTGACTGACTGACTGTGTATGTTCCAGGTACCCTCCATCTTCTAGGCAGACGTCTCATGAGGAAGGGAAGGAATGGCTGCGCTCCCATTCCACAGGGGGGCTGCAGGACACAGGCAACCGGTCTCCAATGTCTCCCCCAGAAGCTACCTGTGCCACCGCCGACAAATGCCACTACTCCAACCTATGTACCTATGTTGTTTCTACAGTATATTACAATGTGATGTTCTCTTTTATCGGGATAAAAATTCTCATAATTTTATTGTGGTGAATTTTCCATTATGGGGATAATCCTGAATATCTTCACATAAGCATGAATATGTTCACGAGTGACTTGGAAAAGCTGTCTAGCTTACTCATACAGTCCAATTGTATTCATTTACACATGTATTTATTAGCCTGCATCGTTCCAGTTGTAACCAATGCTGAAGTCTTGGCATGCCCATTGTACACTATCCCTTTTATGGTTTCAAAACTAAGCAGCAAAACAAACAAAAAAATCACAATAAAAATATACAGTATGTCCTATGATGCAATAAGAATATTTGTTTCCTAACAAAATGTAAGATACAGTGATTCCAGTATGTTTTCGTACCATTTTCTGAGTTTTACGCTTGATGATTATTGGGATAATCAGTTGCAATTATTTTGGCCAAGATAATCATGACAAGAGCTTTTATATCATCCCATGCCTAGTCATAGTGCATGCAATGTTAACCTGTGTGTTGTTTTTCTCTTCCAGTAAGCCCCACTAACTTAAGCCAGTACACCCTGGGAGCAGGCAGCTCCAGCATCAGCCGCTCCAACAGCATCCCGACGCAGGAGTCCTTTAACCTCTACCGGGACGGCAACCCGCTGGGGGACAGCGCCACCTCCCTGGAGGATCACCCCCGGGCCATCAGCCGCTCGGGGTCCTTCAGGGACAGCACCGATGAAGGTAGGGGACGCCCATGCACGCATTGAAGCCCAGCTGCCAATGTCTACGTTTGTGCAGTGTGACCGTAAAATAAAAGAATTTTAAATAAAGATAAAGACTTTTTTTTAAATGAGTTACAGAAACTCTTTTTTCCAAGAACTTTACCATAGGCTTCAAATTCATATTCTAGAAAAACAACGACCTATTAGGACATTAGTTATGTCATTTAATGGTTCCCATATATTTTAAAATGGGGGTGAATTATCATTTTCCTTGGTTTCTCTCTTGTAGTCCATGGGTCATCGCTGTCATTAGTCTCCAGCACCTCTTCACTGTATTCCGCGGTAAGTAGGCGCCCATCTTTCTTCCCTTGAGCTCCTTTGTAGAGCCACTCATTGCTTTTAGACACTAGTTGTGGTAGATTCTAGCCTTGGCAGAGGAAGTGCAGTACAGTATATGCTAGCAGCATTGTTAGCGCTTGTCTGCTCTTCTTGTCCCTACCTGCCAACAGCACTGGCACCAGAGAATGTTTACGTATTACCTGCTTGATATTCATTGCTTTTCCTGTTGTCAACCCGCTGTTTTCTCCCCAAAACTACTGCCAATGACATTCTGTGTCCTGTGCTTAATCCTGATTTGCTTATGTGTTTTTCTTCCATGTCATAAGTTCTTCTCATCTTTAAATCATGTTTGATTCTTTTAATTAAACTCCAATAAGCAAAAAGTTTGATTTAACATCCTATCAGAAGTTATGACAGCACTAGAGCTAAGATTTCTTCTCTGGTTATCAATTCAGCCTGTATTCTATGAACATAACATTTTGATATGCCCGTAGCATGACCTGGTTACAGACCTTTAACGATTCCCTGCCCCTAAAACTACTGATAGAGCTCTATGAATTGCATAGCCTCAAGTTTGTTTATCTTTTGGGGAATTAATCTCCTTGCCAGGTAAAATAACTGCTTAATGGAGGTTTAATTTGTTTAGCTAGTTTGTAAACCATACCCTATTAAGCTCTTCCAAAATAAATACCATTTGATCAAAGGCCATGGGTGATATTCCATAACAATTGGCTAACACAACCGCAAGCTTCATTTCTCCAACCGCCATTTGTTTCGTGTGCTTGAACCTTTCCATTTTCTCACCTCCAGGTTCTGTACTACCTGGAGAAGGTAAAGACTGTCACATCAGCTATGGCCTGAACATACAGACAAGTATTTCTGTTTGCACGCAGACCTATCCCCTCCTGGGAAAGAGTCGAGCACAAACCTTCTCTCCAGTGCAGTATCGCATGTGTTCTTTGTGTTGTTTACATCTCTGCTCAAGCATTTATCCATCCCTGCCAATAGAATTGGAACATTCTCATATTCATCTATGGCCTTTGGTACACGCTGATCTTTTGCTTCCATATGTTTTGTATAGCTCATTATGCAAATGATGGGTTTAAAAGAGATGGCAGCAGTATATGATGGTGTGAATAATAAAGACAAAGACAGGCAAATGTACTGCAGGTTAAATGGACAAAGAACAAGCATAACATTAACGTGATAAAGTTATGGTTTTTCACTAAAGAATAATAGAGGAGTGAAACATGCCAGATTCTGTTCTGGGAGAAGAGTTCTGATAGATGAACATTCCTGTTTAGTATGTATTACTGTAGATAGTATGCAGGGCTTGTCACCTTGGTAACGGTGTACCCCTCTTCCCAACAGACGGAGGAGAAAGCTCACTCAGAGGTGATTTACTTTTATAATAGCAGTGTCGTTTGTTTATGTATGCCTGCCTGCTTGTCTTGTGGTCCAGTATGCATGTGCTGTATTCAAGCATGTATTTATTCTGTCAATGACAACGCAAACAGCAAGTTTATTCTAATCACTATTTACAGTATATACAGTATAACCTTTCATCTTTGATTTCCTATTTCAGCACACACTGATGCTAGTGAATTAGTTAATGCACGATCTTTACTTCAACCTTCTTGGTTACTTTGTTTGGTTACGATTACTTTAGTTTAGTCTTCACCTGTCTCAGTATCAGGACCGCCACATACCACCATAGTTGCATGGCACGCGTTTTGATGATAATTAAACCCTTCCCAGAAACAGGCTGTTAAACAGTTAGCAGACCTACATACAGGCATGAAACCAGAGCATGTCGGATGACAAAACCCTCCAGTACTCAGCTTACCTCGCGTTCACATGGACGACAGAAGAGGGAGACATGCTTGGTGCTTGTCGCTTATGGGTGTTCCTGCATCGTGGCTTCTTATTGGTTGGATCATTTGTTTCAGCAAATGCCTTCACACCCAAGGTGTTTGCATAAAATAGACCATTAATCTAGACTGTTTTCACCCTGCCGAGGTGGCTTGCAGTGGCTGCTTGAAAATGAATACTCACTGAAAAATGAATGGCAGCTGGTAACTTTGTCTCCCTCGTTTGTTGTCTGAGAGAACGCAAGTATAGAGTTATAGTGTATCGAAATTATGACATACAGTATGAAATGTACATGCTTTGTGGTTGCCGTCATATCCATACCCTAGTGGCTAGTGGGCTGTATAGGTACTGTATACACAGCCATATGTGTGGCCTCTTACGTTTTAACCTTGCATGATGAAGCTGGTGGGCTTTATGCAACAGACCGGCTCAAATATGCATAGTGATCCATGCTGTGAATCAGAAAATATTTTATCTGCTTGCTCTCTTGTAATCGGTGATTGTGTGGTTACATTTTGGCAAGCTGACACATACATGTAGGCTTTGAGTATATATATTTTTTTACTTTATATTTTTTTCAACTGCTAAATCTCGAAACACTGTTTTATTGGCCTTATGATAACTGTCCCTCCAGCCACCCATGTCTGGTTGGAGGCATGCTACTTGACTTAATTTTTACCCTTCTCTTTTCAATCAAGGGGCAAACAGTCCAAAATTCCACGGTAATCCCCCTCCCCTCTATGTTCACACCTCACCCCAGTGTTTCTCACAGAATTACAACTGAACAGCTTGCATATCCAATATCCACAGCCTGTGTTATCTCCAGTTTCTAGGAGTCATCCTTATATAATGTTCTGTGCTTTACCCTCCAAACAGCAAATCAGAAAGCTGCGTCGAGAGCTGGATGCTTCCCAAGAGAAGGTGGCGACCCTGACATCTCAGCTGTCTGCCAACGTGAGTTCTTCTTCAACGAGCTGCCATTTTGTGTCAAGTCTTTTTACCTCTTCTCCACTGCTTGCACATATATTCTTGTTGTCACTTAACATTATTATTAACCTTCCCTGTATATTCTACATCGTACTATAGTATACAGTGTACTAATACAGTGACTCTTCTATTTGTATTGTATATACCGTATGCTGTGTTTGTTTCTTGTTGACCACACCCCTGTGCGTGTGTTTGTGTGTGCGTGTGTTTGTGTGTGCATGTGTGTGTGTTTGTGTGTGCGTGTGTGCGCGAGTGCAGGCTAACCTGGTGGCAGCCTTTGAGAAAAGCCTTGGCAACATGACCTGTCGTCTGCAGAGTCTCACTATGACAGCAGAGCAAAAGGTACATGTTAATCCCTACTTCCTGTTGTATGGAAATGTTTACCCCTTTGCTGCTACAGTAGTCAGAATAACCGCTATCATGTTCATACTCTACACTGTGTATTGTATACAATGTATTTTCTGTTACTATAGATAGACAATACCGAATTTTGAGAAAAACGACTTATTGAAATAACTACTTATTCATATGCTGCTCTTAGTGTACAGGTATATGAATTCATGTTGTCCTTCACTATTGTTTCCTGTTTCTTTCCCCTTTCTCTTCCTCTGCTTTTCTTGCTGCCTTACTTGTCTGTCTCATTCAATTTGTCTGTATCCATTACCCTTTCACTCTTTTCTTTGTCTGTTTCTTCATCTCTCTCTCTCTCTCTCTCTCTCTCTCTCTCTCTCTCTCTGTTTGCCTGTCACCCACTCCTTGTTCTGCAGGAGTCAGAGCTGGCTGAGCTGAGGGAGACCATAGAGATGCTGAAGGCCCAGAACACAGACGCCCAGACCGCCATCCAGGTGGCGCTCAATGGCCCCGACCATCTACACAAAGGTGATCACTTTTAGTATGAAGTAAAAGTCTTTATAGACAAAGTAAAAGTATCTCTGGTAAAGGTCTGCAAAGTCAGGTGTTTGTGGGGTTTTTTTAAACGCATAAACACAAACAACATATTTTCATTTATTTTCATTCAAAATTGGGACAAATCTGTTTAAATCTATAGACTAGCAACTGGATTAGCCCAACCTGATTAGATACTGTACATCAAACTGCCATTTTTGCCATTAATTTTATACAGTCGCTGGACAGGAATGTCTGGGAAAGAATGGTTCCTGTCGTTACCATACATCACCATACTACATGGTATAGTTACCATACTATACTTGTTTCCATAACAAGTAACCATAACTCTTAATTTCCAGAGCTGCGAATTAGACGGCAGCACTCGTCAGAAAGCATGTCGAGCATCAACAGCACCGCCAGTCACTCCAGCATGGGTAGCCTGGGAAAGGACTTGGACGACAAGAAGAAGAAGAAGAAGAACTGGGTATGTGTCCGGGCAACAGGGGCATTCACAAGCTGTTCCTCTGCTTCTTGCCTGACGCTCCAAATGGAGACGGCAGTCCCACAAAACCAAAATGAGGAGTACTCAAGCATTATGCCCAGACCATACATAATTCATTATTAAAGACTAACCCTAACTATTATAAACACCAGAGTTAAAATCGATTCATAATAGATTATTTCAAAGTAGTTTCACAACTTATTAAGGCGGCTCCTCTGAGGGTCCCTTCCCACAGTTTGAGACCCTACATGTCCATACATAGTACAAAGCCATGGCATGCAGTAGTTGTCACTCAACATCGGGTGTGTTTTACGTCTTCAGGTGGCAGAGTCCATCCCAGCACAGGTCAGTGGTCCTCGAGCGTGCCTGCCATAAGCGTGCACGTGGTCGACACTCCTCTCTCCCCTCCCCCTCCCCCTCTGTTAATTCAGTTTCCCCCCCCCCAACAGCTCAACCATTCCTTCCCTTCCAGAACCATCCGCATGGAAGCACCCGCCTCCTCCCTCGACTCCATTTTGATGACTCGTTTGTTGTTACTAGTTTTCAGGGCCCTAAAAAGCCTGGCTTTGCCCTCACCCTCTCTGTCTCATGTATCCTTATAGGCTGTAAACTACAGGCCGTGAATTACATACTTCTGGAAAAGTATCATACATTATCAGACATTATGCTATATTTGCTAAATGTCATGTACTTATTAACTGATAATTACTTTATGTAATAGTAATAAACAATAGCCGGTGGTGTTTTATACACAGAGAATAAACCCTCTCATGCCATGTCATAATGTTACCTGTGCGTTACGCTGCAATTGCCAGACATGAGTGTAATTGATGGCCTGTAA
This sequence comes from Aphredoderus sayanus, assembly GCA_027564795.1. Lineage (NCBI taxonomy): Eukaryota > Metazoa > Chordata > Actinopteri > Percopsiformes > Aphredoderidae > Aphredoderus > Aphredoderus sayanus. The sequence continues at coordinate 9,508 of JAODUG010061968.1, forward strand.
CTGATTCTCCCGTGTTGTCACTGTGAAATAGAGACCTTCTCCTAAGTGGCCTTGTCTTGTGTCTCCCTACAAACAGACTGTAGCTTTAGAACGGGAGTGCCTTCCTGGACATGGGGAATGGAGTATGTTGAGGTAGTAGTGGTGGATGGTGTTGACCTGCGTGTGTGTGTGTGTGTGTTTGTGTCTGTGTGTGCGTGCGTGCGTGCGTGCGTGCGTGCGTGTGTGTGTGTGTGTGTCTTGCAGTTGCGCAGCTCGTTCAAGCAGGCGTTCAGCAAGAAGAAGACCAAGTCACCCCACGACGAGATGGAGGAGATGAGTGACTCCCTGCCCTCCTCACCCAAACTGCAGCATGCCCACAGGCAGGGCAGCGTGCCCGCTCTGCTGAGGGCCTCCCCGTCCTCCACCGAGTGAGTGGGCACGCACGCACACACACACACACACTGTCACGCACACGTACACACAGTACATACATACTGTACGTACAAACATACACACACACACACACACACACACTGTGAATGTTCACCTTGCCTTCTCTCCTGTTCCCTCTGTACACCCCTCCTTGGTACACCTCCCCTGGCCTGTCGCACAGCAAATGTGCCTTTTGCCAAAGCAGCTCCACCCCCGTTTGGATCCCAAAGAGAAAGCAAAATGGCCACGTGGTGTACAAGCACAGATCTCGGTAACGGGGCTGGGCATCCCCCCGCTCGCCCAGCATGTTCCCAAGAAACCTGTGTGTGTGTGTGTGTGTGTGTGTGTATAGTAGTTGTTTTGCTCTTAGCTTTGTGCTTTGTGCGATGGACCTCACCAGGTAGTGTGTTTTGTGAAAGTGTACCTCCTGTAGTTATAAACAAGAAGCCTAACCCTTCTTTGCTGTAATTTAGCGCCCCCCGGTGGCCCACATGCCGTCACATGACCGTTTGGCTTGGGAGTGCTCACTTAACCATTACCCACACACTATATAGACCCAATAAACAGGTCTCTCTCTCTCTATCTATCTCTCTCTCTCTCTCTCTCTCTCTCTCTCTCTCTCTCTCTCTCTCTCTCTCTCTCTCTCTCTCTCTCTCTCTCCCCCTCCCTCTGTGTGTGTGAGCCTTGGGTGTGACCCCACTCTTACTCTGCACCATGTTCCCCCCACCCCGGCCACAGGCTGTGTGAGTGCACCGAGGCTGAGGCAGAGATCATCCTGCAACTGAAGAACGAGCTGCGGGAGAAGGAGCTCAAGTTGACGGACATCCGCTTGGAGGCGCTTAGCTCCGCCCACCACCTGGACCAGATCAGAGAGGCCATGAATCGCATGCAGGTAAAGTGGGAGGGCTTCAGACTTTAAAAAAGGAAGGGATTCAGAGGATTGTTCTGATTGGCTGAATCACAATTCCGGGATGGCTTACTTTCTGCTGTCGCCGCCATTGGCAGAACGAGATTGAGATGCTGAAAGCGGAGAACGACCGCCTCAAGTCCAGCGGCAACGCCACGCCGATGGCCACGCCCGCCAAGATGGGCAGGCCGCCCTCCGAGACCTCCAGCACGTCCTCGTCCTCCTCGCGCCAGTCCCTGGGCCTGTCGCTGAACAACATCAACATCACAGACACCATCATGTCAGGTTGGTGCCTTCATGAGCCTCTGTTGATTATACAGGATGGATGGATGGATAGATAATGATGTCTATGTATATATCTGTGTATTGTAATGTATAACTATTTAATAAATAATAATTAAATCATACACAAATGTACAAGTTTACAGACCAAAACTATAGCATTGATGATGTGTGCCTTGCCAAGCCAAATAGCCATAATACATCTTCAATACAGCGTGATGACTAAAGCGCAGTTAACAGTGAAAACGTGTCTATAAGCCTGTGTGTTACACGTGTACTGCAGATATCCTCCTGGACGACGGCTATGAGGGCAATCTACGCAAAGAGGGCCGCAGTGTGCAAATAGTGGTGACTGGCAATAGTTTCTCCAATAAAACCAAGGTGAGCAGAACTCTTCTTTTCAAGTTATGTTCAACAATGTGGCATAGGATTTGATTCATTCATTATTATTTCTTCTGTGTCCAGGGCACAGTAGGCCATGGGTGCCTGATTGGCTCCATATGTTTGAGTGGGAAAACCAAGTGGGACATCTTGGACGGTGTCATCCAGCGCCTCTTCAAGGTGAGCTCACCAGGGATGCAGCCCTGCTGGACATGGCCGTCAGCTATTACCTAGTGGTCAGTGGGAGATGGGACTTTGTAGGACTAGAATCATTCATGTGATGATCATAAGCTACAGTGGGGAGAACAAGTATTATATACACTGATGCTTACAAAGCATGTAGAGGTCTGTAATTGTCAACTGTGAGAGACGGAAGCTAAAACAAAAATCCAGAAAATTACATTGTATGATTTTTAAAGAATTAATTTGCATTTGATATCTTCCGATTCTGTCTCTCACAGTTGTACCTGTGATAAACATTACAGACCTCTACATGCTTTGTAGATAGGAAAACCTGCAAAATCAGCAGTGTATCAAATACTTCTAATAGTTCTCCGCAATGTAAATCCTAGTGGTCAGTGGGAGATGGGACTTTGTGTAGGACTAGTACCATTTATTTAATAGTCATAAGCTAATACTTACATGTTGTAGCCAGTGGAAGATGGGACTTGTGTTCAGGCCTACAGTATAATTTCCTGTATTTAATGGTCATAAGCTAATACATAGTAGTCAATGGGAGCTGGGACTGTGTAGGACTAGTATAATTTATATAATGGTCATACTGTAAGCTAATACCCCAATGGAGGACGGGACATGTCCAGGCCTACAGTATCATTTACTGGCCATACGCTGCGCTCTGTCCCAGGAGTACGTGTTCCGCCTGGACCCGGGCACCAGCCTGGGCCTGAGCTCGGACAGCATCGTGTGCTACAGGATGGGCGAGGTGGTGCGCTCCAGCACCTCGCAGGTGCCAGAGCTGCTGCCCTGCGGCTACCTGGTGGGCGACAACAACCTCATCAGAGTCAACCTCAAAGGTGAGCCTAGGCGCCACCCCATAGACAACGCATGAGGAAAGCATATTGGCATAGTGTGATGAACTGGGATGTTTTCATTGGTTTGGTGCCAGAGGTGTGCGTGCCTATCCTGTAAGGCTGGTAGCAATTCTTTGAGGATTGAATGGTATGTTAGTGTGTGATGTGTGTTGTAAAATCAGTATCTAATATAATAATAATAATAATAATAATAATAATAATAATAATACATTTTATTTGGGATGCCTTTCTTAAAGACATCTTACATTTCAAATACATTGATATAAGACAGTTGGCTGAAATAAACATTATAGTAATAAACATTTGATCTGATAAATGTATACAAAATAAACAAACTGGTGAGAGTGGAACCAAGGATGACATGGCTGTCATCGTTCTAACTGAATGTTGTTTGCTTAATGGCCTATTCAGCTATTGACAAATGTACTACCAGGTAAATTGTACAGTAAGTCGCTTTGAATAAAAGTGTCTGCAAAACGCTGTCAGTGTAAATGTAGGGCGATGCCTTACGTTGTTACTAAATACGCATTACCTACAGTATTGTCCCGTACACACACACAACGTGAACTGCGCCCGTGGTAAACGTCCGCTAAACGACTTTAATCTCCATTGGCCTGGCCACGGGCCACAGCTGTGATGGAGAACAGCGTGGACGGGCTGGTGTTCGACACCCTCATCCCCAAGCCCATCATCCAGCGCTACGTCAACCTGCTGATGGAGCACCGCCGCATCATCCTGTCGGGCCCCAGCGGCACGGGGAAGTCCTTCCTGGCCGCCAGGCTGGCGGAGTACGTGGTGTCCAAGACGGCGCGGGAGGTCGGGGAGCACAGCGTGGCCAGCTTCAATGTGGACCAGAAGTCCAGCAAGGTAGGAAGGACACTCGCACAGCTAACAGTCCTAGCCTTCATCCAGCTGTTTGCTGCTGCTGCTTTACGTCCACAACCCTTCACTCCCCTCTGCTGAAGTTGTTTATGCGGTAATTATCTACGGTATTTGTAACCAAGCGTCAGTTGTTTAGCTCTGCCTATAACTACTGTTCAACATTAATGCAATTTATTTTGGTTTAGATTAAAATGGTAAACATTGAAAGTTCAAGGTGAAAAGTTAATGGTGATGTTAAAGGTATAGTCAGCGATTAGAAGATAATGCACTTTGTCAAAATCAGCAAATACAGACCATTGTCTGTTGCTGAAAAAGGTAACGTGTAAACGGGAACACTATCCTAACCCAGTGTTTCCTGTTTTGCCTACAGGTAGATGTGTCTCCAGATGCATGTTGACTTCATGGCAATGCTCACCTCTCGTTCTCTCTCTCGCTCCCTCCCTCTCTCCCTTTCCCAGGACCTCCATCAGTACCTGTCCGACCTGGCAGAGAGGTGTAACTCCGAGGAGACGGACACAGAGCTGCCCACGGTGGTCATCCTGGACAACCTGCACCACATAGACTCCCTGAGTGACATATTCAACGGCTTCCTCAACTGCAAGTACCACAAATGGTGGGTTTGTTCTGTAGATTGTATAGATTGACTCTGGCATGATTAACCCTGCGTGCTCAGCATCGCAGTGCAAATCCATACCTGACATGTTGTGCCTCCGTACAGCCCCTATGTTATTGGAACAATGAACCAAGGAGTGTCTACCTCCCCGAACCTGGAACTGCACCACAACTTCAGGTATGTAGCTAGCTACCTCACTAGCTGTATTGTAAAGAATACAGTACATCACAAGGAGTAGGCTAACTAGTTGTGCATGTGTTGAAATGACAGAGAGAGAGAGAGAGAGAGAGAGAGAGAGAGAGAGAGAGAGAGAGAGAGAGAGAGAGAGAGAGAGAGAG
>JAODUG010061979.1:0-27259 GCA_027564795.1 Aphredoderus sayanus
TGTCCTTCCTTGACCATTTTTTGCCATAGTAGCCTACATTTCAATGATGTGGTTGCAAACATTTAGATTTAGATAAGATACTGTATAATACATATATTCACAAGGATGGGTTTCTAATTTTATGGATTCGGAATCCTAAAACCATTGAAAAGATTTGTACTTCTAAAAGAGCAAAAACACCCCAACCCACCATGCCTCAATATAAACAGTTGAAATGCCTGTGAGCAAGACACTTAATACTCCAACAATCCCCTCAGAGCAGAAGGCCAATTTGGCAACTCCTCGCAGTGACTGTGTGTAGCTTTATTACACTTCTAAAAGCTGGGGGATGCTGAAAAGGACGTGTGCTCTCCAGGCACCCCGTGAATAAACATTTTAAAACTGACATATGCTCCTGACCTGCTCATCCGACAGTCCAGCATCCGCAGTGCAGTCTGTTTAACCCGAAACACTGATTAACTCTCTGCTGATTAGAAGGTGGCAACACTTCAAATCTGGCAACCCAATTAATACTTGGCTCACTCGTTAAGCACCGGTGTTTGCGTGACTGTTTATTTGTGTCTGTGTGTGTAAATATCTCTGGAGAGTCAGTGAAAACACAACAAGACAAAATGATGGGTAGAGAAAAAAATATGAATTGGGGAGGAGGGCGGGAGAGAGAACAGTTCAAACTTCCCATGCAAACTGTCGACGGGTCTTTCAGACTTTGAATTAATTGCTGAAATGATGCCAGTCCTCACATGCGAGGCTCGGAAAATCTGTTTGATGAAGCAAATGTTAAAAAAAACGACTCTCGTTTGTGTGCTTGCATGCCTCGGCGCACGCATCCAACTGTGATTGGTCGATAATTAGGCCAAGGAAATGCTCACCTCTAGAATACGCACACGCAAAGCCTTAAAATAGGTCAGTAGTCAGAAAGGTCAACAGTGGAGCTCTCACAATTCCAAGAGATCATGCTGTGTCAACTTACTTCAGGCATAGCACGTAACGCCTATGTCCAGTAAAGGTGGCGAGAGAGTTATAAAAGTGTTCTGGGAGGAGAGCTGAATTGAGGGAGGCATCGGTCAGTTGCGCCATACATTCTCTCCATTTCCAGGGTGCCCACAAACTGATTCATGTCACTCTGGCTGGCGGACCCTTCTTGTTCTGCTGTCTGAAATACAAATTCAGTGCACCCAGTCTCCCTGTGAGACACCGCAACCCTCGCTCCACTTTGCTAGCAAAGCCTGGCAATATTCTCACCCCTTAGATGGTCTCTAGTGTTGTAGCCTACTGGAACGTATCATGCTAATTAATGGAAATACATGGCTTAAGAAGACCTGCTACTTGGCTGAAAATGGATATATTCAAGCGGTGTTCACAAGATGATTCTGGCCAAACACAGACCTCTAGTGTTGCATACAGTACGTCTTCATTTTGATTACCACGCATGTATCCCGGGTTTTATATTATGCTGTGTTGCAGCATAATATTGGGGGGGAATTCAAAATTATGTTAGTTTGGTAAACATGGAAACTGCAATGGAATGAAAGAGAAGGTTAGTGTGTGTACTGTATGATTAATGTATTTGAGAGTTAACTTTATGAACTTAAATTAAAAAGGCAGTATTAGCAACATGAAAGGGCAGCACAGTGACTGTTTAGCTACTAATTGCTAACCTTCACAGCTTGCAAACACGTTTTTTTTATCTTTTGTAAATATTCAATAATATTCAATTAAATAATGTCTAGCATGCTACTGTACAGTAGCTCATGTTCACATTAATGATGGTGCTAGCATGAAATCATATCTCAGTCTATCTATCCACATTATAGCCTATTCCCTCACCCTCAATCTATTCTAATCAGTTTGTATCTAAAGGCAGAACTGAGGTCATATTTAATGAATGTATGCGTGATCGTTAGTGGGAGAAATCGGTGCAAAACATAAATAATATAAAACATGGCCCATGACAGATTTCCTTTGTGTGTGTGTGTGTGTTTGTAACTTGTCCGTGAGCATGTGTTTAGAGCATTAATTATGTAACAAACCAGAGGTAGCTGCATAATCACACTCGGATGCCCCACAATAAATTAGCTTCAGACACACACAAAAATTTAATAATAAAAAATAAAAACAACGTAAAGAATTGAAATAACACAGTAATCGGTAGCAATGACAATTTAGGTTGTTTTTTATTATTTATGACCAGTAGTATAGGCTACTAAACTACTATATAGCTGCTGTGTGAGCAGTGTTTAGTGTCAAACAAAAACAGCACAGTAGCAAAGGTGCCCATGTGAATTTTCACCAAGTTCTAAATCACAACACGCATGCATGCACACACACACACCTCCAGACAGGTAATCTGTTACCCAAACCCAAATGTGTAAGCCCTGTAGCTGTTCTTTACCATCCAGCAAGCAAAGGAGGAAAGGATGACGAAAGCAAATCCATATTTAAAGTTGTGAATCATACATCCATACTTAAACCCTAACCTCTTACATTGAGATGGTGTTGGTAAAGAAGCCAAAGCCTGTATTTCCAATTCTTTCCAAGTGTAACAGAGTGTAGATTGTATACCACATGTACAAATTGTTTCATGGCTCTAGGACCAAACAGGATTATTATGAAATATGAAATATCAATATTTGGAAGGAGGGAGAAATCAGTATTTCTCAGCATTTGGTGTTAAAATCCATTTTTGCCCTATGCTGTATATACTGTAAAGGTGATTTGAACCACAGCTGCATTAACCTTTCAGTTGCTCGTGACTATATCCAAGCCTTGGTAACCATGAAGATCAGATATGTTGGTCACTGAGGTAAGAATACTTCTATTTATACACATTCTGTAAATGTGGCATGCGTGTTAAATTCGAATTGAAAAATCAGAAGTTCAATAGGTTAACTTAGAGACCTTCAAGACATTGTTTCACAATGTGAAGCATACATTCAGCATTAACGCAGCTACACTGTAGCAAAAAGATGCATTCAGCAAGAATCCCAGCAGTCAAATCTAAGAGACAGCTACAATACATGTAAAATGAAAGAAATACTGGCAAGGGTTCAAGTTCATCTTCCACAACTGGAAATAGGTTTATCATCAGTTTATGCCATAGCATTTATCTTATACTCAACATGACACATTAGGCGGTAAGCATTAGCAATAATATTGTGTATTTAGAACTTGAATACAGAACAGTTTAAAGGTATGAGACAGCCATATACATGCCACCTGCTGGTACAGTACACACAATGCACATCTTTAGCCACAATACCCTCCTACTGGGAACTTGTATTCTTGTGCATTTACATGGTTAAGCCAAAAGACAGCAATTACCTGATACTGTGTGTGGGTGGTGTGTGTCTCAACGTTATGACTGTGGCTTTCTGGAAGCGCACTAATGCACAAGGAAACAGGGAGATGAGGCGAGAACCAGAGGAAAACAAAGCTGCTGTTATATGGAGAATGAAACCCACACCATAGCACGGTGTGTACAGTACAGTGAGTATATATGAGCCAGGACTACAATCTTATTTGGAAACAAGCTAATTGGAACTGAACTCCACTGGTTCAGATCAATTATCACAATCATCTAGATTTTTAAATCATGCACAACCACATGCTATTACAGTAGGACCACAACCAAATGCTAAAAAGAGGTACAGTCAACAAGGATACAAGGATGTTTTTAAAATAGGTCAACAGTTGTTCTGGTATTATGTGAGACAAAAATCCCATATTGAGTGTGGCTTGTTAGAGTGTAGCAGAAAGGGCTCAAAAATAATAATTTCCTTCTGTTGTTCTGTCTCTGGGTGCCCATCTTGCCCCATGTACTGGACACGGGCTTTGCCTGCCGCACTGAAGTATGCGTGCGCAGCACTATGCCTTGGAATTGTGGGAGTTTAGGTTTCACAAATTTTATTTAACTTTCCCGCTGTCCTAAGGCATTTCAGCAGACTACCAGCAGAGGGAGCCAACCGCGTAATGTCATATGTCCGTGTTGTGGTTGGTGCCCGCTAAGGGCAAGTGCACAGGGTCATTTTGACCCATAGGACAACAGGAGGGTTAATGGAGATGGCAATGTTAAAAAGGTGTAGTGAGCCCTGTTGAGTAACCTGCTGTAGCTCACACATTCTTATTCATTAAATTAGTCATAGCAATTGTTACCGTTTATTGCAACATCTCAGACACTTCAAACCGCACAATTGGTTAAAAGTGAATTTTACAACATCTCTTAAAGCTGCCGTTAGCAGCAATGAAGCAGCAAAAGGAAAATATGACCAACAACCCAAAAACCCACCTGCTCCTTTGCTGGAGCCTGTTGCTCTGGCATTGTGAAGCCCATTTTTAAGCCTGTTGAAAAGCTGTGTATGCACATTCATGTGATTGACATGTATGGTAGATTTTCTGGACCAATCATGGGAAAGAAGCCCTGATTGGTAAGAAATCTTTTGGTAGCTGGCAAAATGTAAATTGACATAAGAGAGGCAGGGGCTATTAACCTTAGCAGATATTCTCACATAACATTGCACTCACTGACAGCTGATGTATGTCTATGACATTTCAAACAAATTACATTAAATCGAAAATCCTATCCTTTAAGCACCATTTATCATTACTGACTGCCTCTGTTGCTCTAAATTTACAGACCAATAACGGCCAGTAACACGCAGCATTAACTAACAATGTTACTCTATTTCAACAGCGAGGCATTACATATTATATATACACACACAGTAGTTCCAGAGTACAACAATGGATACAATATTAATATGCCAAGCATCTTTAGCTTTTTGGTAAACTTCCTTTGACGAGAGTGTCTGGCTATGTACGTACACTACAGTATTTCATGCTACGTTATTGATCGTCATGATGAGCTGGAAATATCCATCGCAAAGTTATTGGCGTCATTTGTTATGCTATTGAAACTAATATATTAGTTATATATACACAGTATATATGCGCAAGATGAGACTGGCCAGGCAACAACGCCCATGGCAGCATAGTGATCATTCTAATCATGCCCTGACTGTAATCAATGATAACAGGCGCTCCCTCACAAACACAAATACATATGCATAGGACAGAGCAATTTACATTCCACCGCACACACCTTGACTCTCTCTCTCTCTCTCACACACACACACACAGTCAAATACACTCTGTTTAGATCAATAGCTCCAGAGATGAACCATACAGCGGGATCAATAGACTCATAAATCACAAGATTAAAAGGAGAGGACAGGGTCAGGCAGTGTGTATGGGGGTATGTTTCTCTGTGTATTACATGTCGGCTTATATTTAAAGGTTACAGATAGGTTTCACCAGTCTGTGTGCCTCTGATCTACTGGCATCGATTAGATGAGGTAACTGGGGGTCACACTGTGTACACCTGTTTGTCCTTGTGTGTGTGTGTGTTTGTGAGATATCCCATTTAAAGGTTATGAATAGGGGTCTTATGTGAGTCTGCGTGTGTATTGACATACTGGCAACTAAACATTAACTTTTATATCATACATAAAAGACTATAATTAACACTTTAGGGTGTCATTATTACTTTGACTCTTCAAGCCAACAGACAATAACCTGTCTAGTAAAGGGTCATCACCAAGCGGGAACCTCTGCTGCTGAGAAATTAATATAAACGCACAAGTACCAAACTCTGCAGTTCCTCAAATAGCCATTTGAGGCTGGCTGCAAAAGGGAGTCCCATGTCTCCCATTTTAAAATGTCCAACTTTACAGCAAAAATTAACATGTTTATAGCTTGGTTCAAAAATAATTGTAGGTTTATACAGCTATCTCAACTGTATGGGGGGGGGGGGGGTGTTGTTTGTATAACTCATCAGTTAAAAAAACATGAAGCCATGCATGTATCTCATAATGAATAGGGGGGAGTTACAGACAGAGTCAAACATGGTGAAGGCCAGAGCCAGCACAGCTTGATCGTCAAACCCGTTCTTGAGAAAAGCCATGGGTGACGTCACGGAGGGTTTATCCATTTATATATATAGTCTATGGTCATCACCTATAATAACAAACACCCAGTTTGTGACAATATGACAAATTCTTCACATTCTTCACAACATTTTTAAAATAATAAAATATGCAGGTTTTACAAGCCCCAGTGAAAGCAACAGTACCACTTTAGAATCTTTGGATATGTCGATACTATGTCGATGTCTTTGTACTGGATAGTGGCGGGAAATCTACTAAAATTGGAGGCGTGACAAGTATCCGAGACGTTAGACACCATTTACAAAGATATGCATAAAGTGGGAATTCTTTTTTTTAAATGTCAACTGAAAGTCAAGAAGAGAACCGTTTTCAGGTTGCAGTTTTCTCTCAGAGCAGCATGCCTGCAACGTGGCAAGTTATCCTGTAAAGTTTTAAAGAAATGCATCCTTGGCTTTCGCACCGCGGGTTTTGTGCTAAATCACGTTTATGGCTAGCGCTCCTGTCCGGTTCCTGCTGGGCAATATTGGTAAAGCAGGGGACGTCTCCCTCGCACCTCCTCTCCTCCCTCTAACGCCAGCCTTACCACCTCTCTCTCCCTCTCTCAGTCTCTTTGTGTTCCTCTTAAGATATCGCACCTGTTTGCTTAGGTGAGACACAGCTGTCTCCAGCCACACACACACACACACATCCCTGCATAAGATATAGAGACATGCATGTTTCTGTGTGTGTGTGTTTGTGGGGGTGGGGGTTATATGCACAGAACACAACCAATTCCCACCCCAACAGTCTTGTGTGGCTAATGTGTTGTTTCTGACACATGCCAGCTAGCTTGTTAAAAACAATATCTCTCTTTTGATTCTCTTTTTTTTGACGTGTAAAATCTTGACAGACACACATAGGTCATACTGTAAATATCACTCTCAAAACACACACACGCACACACACACACAACAGTACAGTTCATTATTTCACACTAAAACTTTCAGTCAATCAATGGCATACATTGCCATGGTAACTAAACACTGTACTGCTCAGATGACAAGATAATGCGGTTTAACAGGGCGATATACCGTACAGTACGTTTACCTTGTCACCATTCTCATCATCTTAATACTGTACTGTAGTTGCACAACAGGGGTATTATGAGTCTGAAGTCTCAGGTACAGTACATACTGTACAGTAGACTTATTTGTGATTATACTTCAGACTTCAGATTCAACAGTGAGTTGGCATTAAGAAACTGTGTTACATTTTCATGGGTCCTTACAAACTGGAAGCTACTGTACTTTCAAACATACTGTAGCTTGCAAGGACAAAGAAGGGTGTGCAGTGTGCGACACTTACCCTTGGTTTCATGTTGATCTTGGCTCCACAAAGCTCTCTTGAAGCAATCACCGCCTGGTGTGTTCTTTGTTGTGTTCAGGTTAATTCAAATCTCAATTCATCTTTTTATCTTCTTCTCAAAATGAAGGTTACTTAGCAACATATTTAAAAATGTAATGTGTGACTGTGAATTGAGCCACATTATGTATTTTTAGCGGCAAGAATGGCCAAACGTTAAAAAATATCCAGAAAATGTTAACGTCAAAATAAATACTGATTGTTTTACTTATCCGCAACAAAGCAGTAGTGTTTGACACAGGGTTGCTAGAGCAAGAAACCAGCCATCAATTCTGAAAGCAGCTTGAAATAAGATTTGAACATGAATTGAAATGTTTGTAGTAAATAATGCCAAACTATCAGCTCCAATAAACTGGCACACAGCATGACATGACAAGATGGCCTCCACACAGTCTTCAGGTGCCTCCCTATGGCCCCCGCCTTCCTTAAAGGGAAAGGCTACACCCCATACCAACAAGGGATTACAAACGATCACAACCACCCATCTACACAATAAAAATAAAAGGAAGTGTATGCTTGTCACAACTAAGCACTAATAGGATGCAAATTGAGTATGCAAGAGTATGCAAACAATAATGACATTCACACTAGATTTGGAAGGCACATACTGCACCCTACCAAAACCTTTGATTTATAGATTTTATATCCATCTGCCATTGAGAGCAGATTTACATTAATTCCTTATTAAATTAAAGTTTTCTTTATCTTGGGAATCAACATTATTTAGCTAATCTCAGACTATATCAGCACTACAGTTCCATGTGGCAGAAAAATTATTTTGTCACAAACGACAGCCAGCAGTCTTGGGTCGCTCAGTGTCACAGACGGCCAATTAAATGTCAATACACAGCATCTTGGGCTCCGACAAAAATGTTGGCCCCGTAATCTTTCAGTTTGCCACAACACTAATCTGGCAAGTGACCAATAGGAGCCTGGTATGTAAATGACAAGATGGTATCGCCAGCTGCAGCACAGAATGTAAAATATGACATTATGGCCAGCTTCAACTCATACTGACAAAACATGTGTGCGGACACTTTGTTACCTTTTGCCTATGGAGGAAATCATGTCCAAATAATTGTGGTAACAAGTGCACTTGCCACTTGACATGAACCCTGATGTAGAAGCAGCCTGCGTCAGATCCTAAGTGGGGAACCAGACAGCGTTAAGTCTCATAGAGCACTGGATATGGAGTGTTAATAGTGAATGATAAATTACTAATCAGGCAAAGTGGTCTGTAATAATAATAACAGCATCTGCAACAAGAATTTTAATTATGATCAGCGTCATGGGACTAAGTGGCAAAAACACATGCAAACACATATTTGCAATTAAATCAGTTTATTCCTGATTTAAAGGTACTCAGTAAGACTGGCACTTATGAATTCACAAGAGATCCGAATTCAAATAAAACAGTTAGCCTAAAACAAAGTAAACGGGAGTTTTGGCATAATTACCTGAAGTCTAAGGCGTCATTTTATTCACACACACACACACACATACACAAAATGTAATAGCTGTTTGAAGTATTTATTTTCCAGGGCTTTTCTCAAGCACGAACAAAACAGCCTGTTTTGGAAACATCCATCCTTACTAATGAGCAACTGACTGCTGATTGGCCCATTAAACAACTGCAACTTAGGGTGTGTTCAGTGGACGGAACATTTGTTACTATACGTTCAATTAACTTTTTTACTGAAGTCACGTTCCTCGAAATCTGCAACATTCTTGACCTACTTTCAAAGACGTTTGAAAGAAGGATATAGCATCCTGAACGCAGGGTTAGACTGACATCTGGAAAATAACGGGGGAGGGGATGTGTAAAGAAGACTGTGCGTGGCTAGGGTGATGCACATTTGTTGAATATTGGTTGGAATATTGGAATCAATGAGTCTGTTTCATTTGTTTTTCTGGCTTGGTACCAATCATTTTCCATCTTAGACAGCAAGATTCATTCAAGTACTAGGCATGCTTTGGATAATACCCCCCTTTAACTTCACAAACTTAACACCAAGCGCATCAAAAATAAACTAGACCGAGATGAAAATCATTCAGTATCTTGTATAACTGCAATGACAGCAATGCCATGTTCGACTCAAATCTGAAACACGCATCCTAGACCACGGAGCAGTAATCTACGTAAAACCTCCCTCCATTGAAGACGTGCACAATGTCAGGAAAAGAGCAAGAGAAATTGCTTAGACCCGGCCCACAAGTTAGAGGACCTCATCTCTGAGACACGGTTCCAGTCATTCAAAATTGCTATCTCCCTCTAACCACAAAAGCTCCCTGCTGAAAAGCTGCCCAACTCCTCAACAAACACCCCTAAGACCGCCCCCACCACCATCTCTTAACACTTCCTCAACTTCTAATACTCCTGTAAACACACTTGATTGACTCACTGTGATCCAGAATACAACTTTGAGTACCTGTGCTTTTATTACTGGTGTGGGCTTAAATCTGTCTTTTAGCACTTAAAAGTTTCCTGTGCTATTCAGATCCTGTGCTGCCTTGGTAACTGAGTGCCCTGTAACCAGCCATTATCCACTTCTGTCTATCCTAATGGCACACTGTAGTGTGTTGATACTGACCAGCTACCTGTAATCACACCTTCGATGAAAACATTTGCGACTCTTGAGATAGTGTACAGTATTATATTTATCTTACATTTGCTCCCTACTATTCTGAGGCTCTAATGTACGTACATTAGCAAGCGTGGTGTAAACAGCAGAATGCATACCCTGTGCCTTTGCACTTTGGATATACCAAACTTGTGGCTGATCATGTACTCAGCGCTCGGCACTCTAACTGTAACTTCCAATGCCTGGAAGCATGAACTCTCAAGGCCAACGCACACTGGTGGCGGCATCTGGCAGCGCATCAAGAAATGTGATGTTCGAAACGTAAAGACATTTTGACGGAGGAGCTGAAAAAATCTGCAATGCATGTTTATGGCTTGACGCTCAAGAAATAGAACTCATTCGATGTTCATTCAATGTGCCCCATTGAAATGACCTACATTCTGAATCTCTGGCATCTCTTGACGCACATCGGCGCCTTCAGTGGACATTCATGGCCTTCAGACTCTCAGAAAAAGAAACAAAAGGTTTAGTGCTCAAGGAATATATATAGCTACTTGTCTGATGTCATCAAACCTAGAGATAACAGTAATATAATTCTACCAACACCCAAAGAAATGATGTTTGGGTGACTATGAAAAATTAAACGAATGCAGTAGCAGCTATTTGTGGGGAAGTGGAAAGTGACAGACAAAAGACAAAAGTTATAGTACATGAATACAAAATCTGAATAACAAGGAACATACAATCAGACCATGACAATACTACAATGCCATTATTTTACAGTATTTTTGTATAAAAACATCAAACATACAGTATGTTTTGCACATTTTATTTATATTTAACACAAACAAATAAAAAGAAAATGGAACACTGTGTGCCAAACTGTATAACGAATAAAAAATAAATGACAATGTTCGAAACAGCACCGGGTTTCCACCGGCCATGGAAATTCTACTGTAGAATAACATGGAATAAAAAAGAAAAAATGTCTATTCCAGACATGGACATTCAGAGAATTGTATCATTTCTTGGGTCAAATCAAATATCAAGGTATTTTGTTTGCAGCATGTTTACATTTTAGTTGTCGCTCAAAAATTTTACTAGACGTGGTATTACATTTTACAATCTCTCAACAAATCGTGAAATGATTTAATGTTTACATGAGCAGTGCGTACATGAAATACATTGACTTTGTTTATCGTTGCCATGCTGGCTGTCCCTTTTACACAGACATCGGCCAGGTGTGTCTGTTCATTATAGGTCATAGAAATTAAAATTTTTAGTCAGTGAAAGTCAGGGAAAAGTCAGAGAAGTTGACATTTGACTTAGAGTAGATGGTAACCCTGACAGAAGCATAGTCCATACTCATAATCTAGTTTATAGAGCAATATTTGTGTTTGCATGTTTAAGGAGGAATATTAAATAACTTGGAATTGGCTTTTGTGAAAGCAGAGGTTCAGAGCTTTCTACTGAGATATATGCATGTGGTATGTATGGAAGATTGACAGTGATTCCAATACATTCTGACAGCCTGCACACGATCCCAGTGCGTGAATAATATTATTCTGTCTTGTATTAATTAGCACACACACAAAAAAGAGAGAGAAAACCTCCAATCGGCTCTCATATGGGAGCAGGGTCCCATCGTCAGCACACAGAGCCGACTGATTGGTAACCAACACACCACTACTGGGCAGAGTTACAGAGAACCAGGGGAAGGGGGTATTTTCATAATTATGTACAGTACAGCGATTGTTTCACTTCCTGATATTGCATTCTGTAGCTTTAAAGCAAAAAGAATCTGTTGTTTAGGTGTAAGATTCATGGAAAAAGTTTAACAACCATCAGTATTTTGTCCACCAGAGGAGACAATTCATGTATTTATTGCCGTAAAGCTTGTATTGTAACTATGTTGACAATTGCTCTAAGGCCTTCAGTATTGTGAGCAGGGAACTTGGAGTGTGCTTCAAAAAGTGTGTTTCACAAATCTGGGACCAAGCCAGAAAACTGACAGTTTTCGTTGCTTTGTGTCAAACATACATGGTTATTAACGTTGTCTTAAGCACATTATCAGTGTGTCTGCAGGGAAGGGTTGCTGTGTGAGCAATAATTTAACCATCATGATTTTATGTTCCCAGGCTAGACTGAGACAAATACGTACACTGACACAGATGCCTAAGGTGATATACAAGTACAGTATTTCATATTTATTTAAAGGCTCAATGTCATTCCAACTGTCATTTGTACAATCTCTTTATACAGTACCTTCCAGCTGAAGAGTGGCAGGATAGGTCAGAAATCTGGTCAGAATCTGATTAGCTTGTTTTACACTTTTTTTCAGACTGGAATTTTGGGTAATGTTAGCTATGTTAGTCCAGTTCTTTAAGGTCCCTTTAAACACATCATACCACTGGTACATTTTTTATTTTATTATACAGGATCTCTTAAAGCTACTGTAGGAAGGATTTGAGTTGAGTTGCAATAACAGCTAACTAAAAAGTAACTAGAGAGCTAACGATTTTACATTTGGTAAATCAACAACCAAAAAACCCATAACCTCCTCTGCTCCCTCCCTCTGGAGTCTGTTGTTCTGACCAAGCTGTTGTAGGTGTGTGCAAGCATTCATGTGATTGACAGAAATGACAGCTTTGCTGGACCAATCAGGAAAAAGAGTCAAAGAGAAAAAGCCAAAGTCGTCTTACATAGAGGTAGGGGCTTATCAACCCCTCTCACAGAGCATTTTACTTCCTAGCTGATGGATACCTATCTAACAGATTTGGCTAAATGCATACAGTAGATCTAAAATCCTACCTACTGCACCTATTAGCGATGCTGTAGAAATATTGTTGATATTATTTACAAAACAAAACACCTCTCCATTGAACAGGCATTGCCAAGGCTGGGATAGTGTTGTGTGGCGCTGTCTGCACCATTTTGTTTGTGTTCCCATTTATAGTCCCAGAGGTGTGAATAAACACTACAAAAGTGTATTAGCACACAATCGCAGACTGCATCTTTAAGATAATTGTTGCACTTCAAACAATATAGAAAGGAAAAAAGGCTTAAAGGAATGAGAATGACATTAAAAAGACCATTGTTGAGTACACAAAATGATCGGCACAAAACAAGGTAGACAACTGGTGGACAACTGCAGAACAACTGCAGTAGCACAGCAGCATCCACAACAAATATCAGTTCAGCAGGGAAAGGTGTGTGGTGCAGGCCCATATGAGTTATACATGAGCTGCGATTTTAATTTCACAGCAAGATGCAAGACTGATTGTTTCAAATCCCAACATGCAAGATTCCTTCGAGCAGGAGAGATGACGAAAGTGACGGGGGGGGGGGAGAGAGAGAGAGAGAGAGAGAAGAGGGGTGTTAGCAATAACGTAACTGAAGCAGTCTCTGCAGATCTGTTTAGCTGTGATTCCACCTTTTTGTCCTCTTTCTTCATTTCTGAGCCATTGTTCCTCTCACTGGAACTGCAACAGAAAGTCGGGAGCCTGTACTGTACAGTATATGTTCTCACACACACACACACACCGGCAGGTGTGTATTCCCCTGAGTCAGCCACAGGTGGGACTAATTGCCACAGCATGGAAGCTAGTTTTTGCTCCTCCCCCGCTCCTCTATTCTACTCTACCGCTCCTGCTCTCCCCCTCTTTTCACCCTCCTGTCCTGTTTTCTCCTCTTCACAATGGTTTTCACATCCTCCCATCGGCCTTTCATCTGAAGCTTTCAAAAGTGGACGTGTGATTTTTCAACATCTGCCTCTGGCCTTTACCAGTAGCATCATGTCTGGTTTAACGGCACTCCTCCCAGCTCAAGGTACTCCTCAATTTGTGCGTCAAATTACCCTTGGGGTAAAAACCAGCTTTAAAACCCAGCTGACTGATGATTGGCTGGCACCCTTCTCTATCCCCACCCTCCCAGAACTTTTTATTTGTTTTTTTGCTTGTTTGTTTGTTGTTATTTTGAGAGAACATTGCCTTGTGTGTGATGACATTATTATGTCATACTTTGGGCCACTACTATTTTGTGCCTGCCCTGTAACAAACCATAGGGCAAAGTGGTTACATGTACAATTCAACTGCACACACTGCGTTATTTAGAGAAATAGGGTTTTATATTAAATTTCTCTTTTAGAGATACATGTTTTCACCAACAATATTATGCTGCCTTTAGTTTAAGGTTGCAGACAGCAAACGGATCCTATTAAATTTAATGAGATTATGGTAAATTTTGACACTGCCGAGGTTGAATGCAACATATCAGATATGGCTGGGGGAGAAAGGAAATAAAACATAAAATAATTACATTTAACAATCCGTTGCTACTGATTTCCTAACCAGATGTTGGTCTGCTAAAGTTCTCACATGTAGTTAGTAGAAACTGCATCATACGCTTGAGGCTGTCCCAGTTGGTTTTCATTTATAAAATGCAATGTAAAATTTATACAACTACAGTATATGGGAGGGAGGGGCTCAGCAGGTTGTGTTGCAAGGCCCAGTAGAATTCATTAGCGTGCTACAATGTGAGCATGCTAACACAGTATCAAAGGAGAGGATTTGAGGTGTAAGACTGGATGTTGAAGATGTGTGCTGGAGATGGATGTTTTGTGTCTCACTGGAAAAAAAAAACATTTTGTGTTTTTAAAAATTGATGGAAGAACACTGTCTACACATTGCAGACTGTGTTTAAAGCTGCTTGGAAGTATCTGTTTAACACTTGCTAGCTTGCGCTATCTCTGGAGTGTCTTGCCCTATCATTGTGGTGCTTGATAGAGTCTCCAGAGAGCCCTCCCAGATGGTACAACTCTGATCGATGTGATGTGGACCAGTGGCTTCTGAAAAAATAACAATAAAATAACAATAAAAAACAAAACTCCATATCTCACTACGTTAAGGGTGACAGCATCCCCATGTGAGCCACATACACCAGATATCCAGCCAGCTGGCAACGCAACGCTGAAATCTATAGCTGTCAAAAACTACATTTAATTTTTGTTTTCCATCACTTAACCAATCCAAAAAAATATAAAATGGTTGCTTTGTGTTTTGACTACCAGTTTATGGGTTGGACATTACTGTGGCAGTACAAGTCCTACCTATTCAGGAGTGTCTCTTAAGGATATAGCATCCTGTCATGTCCTCACATTGTGTGCAAATCACAGTGGAGCCTTTTTACACTGCTAGCTTGAACAGTGATGGATGGGGGAGAGTTCTGGAGTTGTGCTGTTTTGGTGAAGGGAAGGAAATTAAACTTGACATAAATATATATATTCCAAGTAAACAGAAACGTCATGTAAGGTAAGATTGTTCACAAAATTGTGAGTAAGCTGAGCTTTTTATTCTTTTCTTTTTTTGCAGCGTATTCCAGACAACTTTAGTCAAAGCGCTTAGGCAGGCAATCGTCAAAATTACTTGTCAGCGAGCCTTTCAGTTTTTACAGATTTTGAGAGTTTAACGAAACAAAATGATGATACATTCATGTTATTATCTTAGTATTTAATGTACTGTAAGCTACCTTGTGGTAAAATAAAAACTTAATAAATAAATTAGCAGCAGGAGCACAACTGTATCTGGTCAGCGTAAAAACGTCTGACACTTTGCAGTGTAGGCACTGTCGGTGTCACCTACAGTCAAAGTAGTTTTAATGAGAATTACAGTCAGTTTACCATAGCCTAACTTTCTCCTTGATTTGCTTCGTACCTTCACATGCTACTGTACAGTATATGCTCATTCACCTCAGGATTTATAGGACTGGGAAAGACATTGACTCCATGCATTATCTGTGTGAAGTTAATGTTGATGGGGTGGGTAGAACCGAAGAAAATTCTGAACAAGAGAGAATGTCCAGGGAAGGGGAAAGAGAGTAGTGAAGCGCGACTCTGAAGATAAAGTAGGGAGGTGGAGTGGATCGCAGAGAAACAAAGGAGAGGAAGACCCCTAGTATTCTGTCTCCCTCATCATCATGTCCGTCACTTATTCTTCCAGGAGGCTACCCCCAACTCCTCCCCTCATCTGTCACTAATAGCTACTGTATCTCCTTGCTAACACTGTACTCCACGCCACACTCACTTATGCCCTCTTTAACCCTCGTAATGTACTCAAATCTCATTTTTGGCCACACGGCGGCGCCATCTAATTGTGTATGATTTGTGTTTCTCAATTGGCATTGCTGAGTGTATTTGTTAACTTATACATTTTTTTCTATATGTATTTATATTGTTTTGTCATGCCTTTTAACCCTCCTGTTGTCCTTGGGTTTCAAACACACACCTTGTTGTGTCAGCAGTGCGCATCATATGTCTGTGTAAGCTGTAGAATTAGGTTTAGCGCCTTCTATCTGCCACAAAAAGCAAGTGATTTGGGTCATTCTGACCCAGAGGACATTACGAGGATTAAGTCCACTACCCCTCCACCCCACCCCAACTTAATTTGCTGCCTCCATGTTCCCCGTCAGTCCGACTCTTTTGCTTATTTGCTCGGCCCTGACTCAGTGTGCCTGGTCTGGTCTCTCTCCCTCTACTGTGGTTTGTCTGGCCGCTCACTTGTTTAAAAACGCCTCAGTTGTGCCATGGAGATTCCAGACGGTCAATTCATATCGCTTTGGGGCTTTTACAGACTCTGCGATTCCTCTCTCTCTCGCTCTCTCTCTCTCTCTCTCTCTCTCTCAGTATATTCTATTCACATGGGGATTAAAATTTCACTCTTCTCCTTCGGTGCTTCTTTTCCTGCTTTAATTTTTCCCTGCCGGCGTCTTTTGAAGTGTTTCATTGTAATTGTAGTCGTACACATTACAAATGGGGCGGTTCTTCTCCATCTTTTATCTCACCTCACACATCAATCAATCAACCACATTCAGTCTCTTTCTTATAGAAATTAGTCCACCCCATACACTCGATGGAGTGGTTTGATGATGATTTCAACATGGAAGTCTCTATACAGTATCTCTCCCAAGGCTGTGTTACTCTACAGTGTCATCAGATCTGACGCTTCATGCTCCGTAGGTCCGCGGTTCTCAAAGTAAGAGGTTTGAGGTCAAATATGTTGAAATAAGGAACCCCATTTTATGAATAACATCATACGCATTAAATGGTGGGTCAACAACTCGGAGAACTTCTATTTTAGTCCTGCTCATTGTCTGTTGTTTCCTCACAAGATCAGACAGACACACAAGGTGTTCCTCTCCATGCCAGTCCACTGAGCAATCTCTGCCCTTGATGGTTGACATCAGGTAGGATGGCTCACATCAGGAGCTGTGAGAGAACCTGGCTGGCATTACCAGGACCAGCTGGACATTTGGCACAATGGGGGTCTCTCAGGAGACGCATTGCAGGAAAGGTCACTACTGGATGTACTACAAAGCACTGACCTTAGTGAGGCCCTTTACTGAATAGGATGGCTGAATAGGAGCCAAGGCCTTTGCAGAAGAGGAGCAGGGAAGAGAGGATTGTGGGAAGAACTCACCCACAAATATTGACACGGACATAGGAAAAAGACAGGAAACACAAATGTACTGTATGGAGACTGGAGCTGGTTGAACAGGAACTAGAGGAGACGAGTGTTTCTGAATCGGGGAGCAAGTGATGACGGCCAATGGTTTGACAGCAGTTGTCATGGAAACCGACGACATTGCCTACTTCTAAGTTCTTTGAATTGCACAAGACATGAAAAACAACATACAGGATAACATAATATATGCTGCTAGCGTTTTGGCTATTAGCATGAAGACAGTACACACACAGATCTGGCCCGGAAAGATCTGCACGGCTTTATCTCAGATCCCAATTTCAGACTACAGAAGTGCTAATTATCTAAATCAGTTGGGTTCAGTTAACTCAGAATTTAAAGGTATACTCATTGATTGGGTTATACAGTAGCACCCCATGACCCCCACATTAGTCACTGTTTATGTTGTGTTGTACCCCTTGACTGGAGGAGGGTTGGTGGGGGTTGTCTTCAATTACCAATCAGCTCCTCTCATTTCTTTATAAAGCAATGCGCTCTCTGTTATGTTGAACTGCCAATTATAAAAAAAAGTCCAGACTGCCAAGACTGAAAAGCTTCTCCCAGGAGGAAACCGTCCCCATTCCATGTACTTTTCCATGCGAAATGACGCACATTGACTGTTTTATGTTGGAAGACAATGATGCAAGTGCATAATGCAAACAGGGTTTCCAGACTATAATCTCAGTGAATATTGAGCTGAGAGCAGTAGTCGGGCCTAGCACTGTCTGGAAACATACTGTAGAGGCCATAATGTCAATACACCTGTTTGCATGTGCAATTGGATAACAGAAGAGTAGATCAAATAAAGAAATTATCTCTTTTACAATTATCCTTATGACTCTACATTATCTTACAATACCTGCTATGTGTTCTACATTATAATTAAGCCTGTCTTTGTTTTGGGAATACAACCCATAAAATGCTTTTTGCATTCGCCAATCAGTTTTTGGCAGACAAACACATTTTGGCACCACACCTGCTTATATTTGTCTGCTAACAAAAAACTGAAACATGCCTTAAAGCTGCTCTGTGATGGGATGCACTACTAACAAGGTAGGGAACCCAAAACTATGTTTTTATAGCTGTTGAAGCTAAACCTTTTATCAAAATTTATAGTAAATACAAGCCAACAGAGTGCTATGCCCACTTTAGGAAACAATATGATAAAGTACATTACCAGTCAAGGCTGCAAGCAAGTAAGTTAGATATTTGGTGGTTAATGCTTGACAAGTTATTTAACTCCACAGTCTGTTACCCCAGCCTTACTGCACGTCATCATTGTTTGTAAACAATAGATTTTGTTTTGTTTTACTCCACTGGACAGCATTGTGACAAATTAAATGATTGATAAAGTAAACTGATATTAGCTTTTTTTTGTTTGGCAGCATTTAAGAGAAAAAGTGTTTTCTCTCGAAACTATTTTACTCTCAAGGCAACAAAAAATAGAAAATATATTCATGATTCAAAAGGGAAATGTGAAGACTTGCTGCAATACCCATTAATACACATTTAGCTTGGTAACGTATGACCCCTGCCATGCATCTGAGGGTTAAAAATATTAAATAAATCAATAATAAATTCCACATTCACAGGATGGAGCCATCTCCCCTGAGGTTATTTTAGAGAAATATGAAAGGATGACAGGCAGGCGGAGCGAGGGAGTGAGATATAAACTAGAAAAAGGGAGGAATGGGAGATATTGAGGAGAGGGTCGATGTTTAAGAGGAGACAGTTAGTTTGACCTGAAGCTATGCTGAATAATGGATGCAGGGGTGAGGTGCGTGCACATGTGAGAGGAGGGCTGTCATTACTTACAGTATTTTACACAATTTCCATGTTTCTGTTTATCCATCTCAATAATGTTGTACCCTTCTTCTCACTTTATTCATTTGAACTTTGTGGACTCAGGAGCCCGACTAGAGAATCAACTTCAATCCTTTAAAATTACGAGCGGCCACCGACGCGATTAATTGTCAGAGGTGTGTGACACCTCTTATCTTGAAAAGAGTTCAAATATGCCACGCAAGATACAAACTGATACAAAAGAGAAGAGCGTGGACAAATAACAAAACATACACCCAGTCGAATGAAAGAAGGAAGTTGTTTTCAGAGAGCGAGAGAGAATCCATAAGATTCAGTGGGGAGAAGATGCAATGATGCACTTCTAGAAACAGTGAGTTTTCCTCCTAACACAGAGGAGGAGGCAATGCTTCTGTTGTGACTGGTGTTGAAAGGTCAGTCCATTATCAGTGAGCTGTGAGGCAGAAAAGTCAAGGGACCAAGCTTAAAGGAAGACCAGGGCAGTGTGGGAAACACTGGGCAAGCTATCGCTAGAGGCAGAACACAAGCTACTTGCTGGTGTGGTAAGACTAGATCATGGTTTGAAGGTATGGGAGCGTTCTTCTTGAAACTTTCTACACCTACATCGTGTCTACAGTACATTGTATTTCCTGCCATATTTGCTGAAGTTGAAAAATGCATTTTTAATACGCTCCAAAATTGTATGCCCTGTTTTTGTTTAATTGTTAATGTTAAATGACAGTAAAGCTAAGAATAAAATAAAAAATAGAAAGAGAAACTATAAAATTGTGTATTTAAATCTACTTTTATTTAAATAGAACATTGCAGCAATTATTTTTGACAGTTGACTTTGAATATAGAATTCAATCACATGAAAGACTGGTTATTAATCTCCCTGTGGTACTGTACTTTTAGTTGACTACTAAAGGAACAGGTGCTAGCCATACTGTAGGGGTACAGTAGGTTTGGCTAGGGACAGGGAGAGAAGGGTGGGATGGGGTCCAACATTTCCCAATTTCATTTATAAGCCTGGAAGCTAATTCTCTCAAAGTATAAATCTTCTGTCGTAATGAATTGAGCCACTGATGAAATTCGTGTTCTGACAGTAAAACGCAACTACCAATGTCATGTCAGTTTACGCAAATCAACTTTAAACTGACATTATGATCATAGTGTCATTATATTCATGTTGAACACATACACATAGTCGAGCACTGAAGCTACAGAAATCATGTCGAAAGGTTAGGAGCCGAGCTTGTTTGATCAAGCTGAACTCCTTGTTATACTGAGGTATTCCTGTGTCCTCAGCAGAAGCGGAAAGGAGCTACAGTGCACTCAGGAGATTAAAGACATTGCTCAGAATTACAACATCACAAATCCGCCTAAACAACATTGCTGTGTGCCATGTTCATCAGTACAAACTGGATAGATCTCACAGCGTCTGCAAACAATTTATTTCAGTCAATGACAGATATAGGCAGGTGTTTGGGTCTTTTACATAGTAGTAAAAATCAGGAAGCACAGTGTTGCGTATACAAGGATGTGTGCTGATAAATAAAAGGTAGATTTCAGATTGCTACAGATTGGGACAGATGACATCAAATATAATTAGGTTTTATTTCTTGAAAACATTTCAAGAAGTCAACTGAACAGCCATTATATTGTAAGCTTGAGAAAGTATATTTGTTTATGTACTGTAGCTGACGTTAGTGCCTCAAATACTGTACTGTATAAATACATCTGACATTGTTTCTATGCCATCTACTGTACTGTACATTGTAGTCTCTCTTTGAATTATTTCATTCAGTCAATATACCTCCACACTAGGGGCCTCCTTTATAAAAATGCTCTTGGATTTATACTTCAACTTAGAAAGATAATTTCCGACAGTGTTTATACACGTGATTCATTAAAGATACTGAACTTAAAAAACCTTGCTTAAACAGGTTATAAGAATCCAATTTGTAATTATGAACCTGTGATCTATACTGTAAATCTCAATTAACTTAAAATTGATGGCACCCACCTAAATGTGGAATGGACAGTATATCCCAGAATCCCAGAGTGGACAGTATACTTGACAGATAAGAGCATGGCATGATACAGCTACAGTGTTGCTTCCTTTCTAGATTAAGGGTTAAATCTGCACACAAACAGAAAATGTATTGGACACCGGTATCTATAAACTATGAGTCAAGGATATGCAAAAATAGTCATTCAGGTCTCTGAAAACTTCATAAAAAGCAGTTTTCAATGTCTTCCTATAATGAATGAACAACCATAGTCACTTCTTTCTAATTTGACACTATAACATCGCATCATGTTTTTAAATCAAAACACATTGGGTCTGGCAAATATTCCTCACACCTATAATTGACAATGCCAATCAAAATGTTCATAATGTTCACCACAGGCTTGCGTCCCAAACTACTCCTACATACATTGCATAGGGATAAGATAATGTCCAAATCAAACTAATGTTTTATACAATAAATAAATAGCTACTAAATGAGGCCCCATGTCTGTACTGTAAGTAGGCATATGCTTGCAACAAGCAGAAAATGTATCTGTATCTGTATACAGTACTGTAGCAGAGAAAGATGTCACTATATATTTTCTTAAACATGCACCTTGGTGCCAGGATAATGGAAACTATTGCATATCAACTGACGTTTTAGCAAATATCTACTCCTGGTCTGCTAAATGCCTGTTCTGTGTCCAAAAGAAATAATCTGTTGTTTCCACACAGCCCTGGCTCTGTAAATGGGAAGACAAACAACAATATCCAAACATTAGAAATTAATATCCAATGTGGGGGGTGGAGCTTCTGAGGGTATCAACAAGCTTTCTTCAGAATTACACACTATACCTTTAAGGCACACTTTTAATTGCACAGTGTACTACTAATACACACATTTTTAATTAATGGAATGTTTGTTTACTTTGTCTTACACTACACTAAGGTCACCTTTAAGATAGACAGTTTACTCTTTCAAAAATAAATGTATCGCATAAATCAAATTGGAACTTCTATAACTTCAATAACTACTTCATGCCAGCTTTATTAGCGCACAGATGGAACAAGTAGGATCTAATTGAAAACTTCTGTTAAGCAGCAAAGCAGATGAATCACATCTTGCAAAATTGCAATGGTAGTAATGGGCATGAAATTGATTTTAGGATTAAGTAAGAAAGAAATAGAGCAGCAATCTGTTCAAATGCTGTTGTCCTCCCAGCTTACAGTAAATATACAAAATATTTCACTGTAATTGACAAAAATATGATTGCATCGTATTTTACATACACATCCAGTCACACATACATTAGTATGTTATACTGTAAGCACAGTAATGCTTACAGTATAGACATATAGCCACAGATAGATTTTACTCCTTTTTCATATGTAGACATCAAAAGATTGCAGAGTAAGGCTAAAATCACTGGCAGTTAGATCGTTTTACAGTGCGTCATCATAGTATGTAATACGTAGGACTTCATGTTCATTATTTGTTTTCCAGATTTCCCTGGCTGAAAACCCTTTTCTGAATCAGTTTGTTCCTTCTGCCTAATTCTGTGACTTCTAGGGTTATTAATATTTAAAATGTGCACACAGGAAAATGCAAGCAAACAAGTGCATGCACACATACACACACACACACACACACGCCTCTCAACCACAGAGCAACGACCTTATTAAAGTTTAATGTACAGCACAGAAAGTGTAAGTTGAAACTTCAGAAAATATAATGAATCCTCAAGGAGACTGGAATGTGGGCAAACAGAATAAGTAACACATACAAGAGACTAAAACAAAACAATACGCATACACTAAAGAAGAATACAGTACACCAAGTCTTCTGCCGGGCTGGTGATAAAAAAAACATGCTGTAGTCACGCATGAAGGGCAAGTTGGAACAGGTAGGTCCACTGGGGTTATCGAGACACTACCAAGCATCATGGATGTTAGTATTTCATGCAGTAAAGAAGAGCTGAACTCCTCTCGTCTGTTCTGTAGAAAAATGAAAAACACTCTATTCAAAAGTGAGAAAGGGGTAATGGAGGTGAGAGAGAAAACACAGATAACTGAAGGTGGGGGGATGAACAAATGCTTATCAGAGTCTTGCCGCAGAAAAAGAAACCGTCTTCTGAGGACACATACACTCAAGCTCATTATTATCAGTGTTGCTGTGATGAGATATTACTGAGGGAACTATTAGTACAGAACCAGAGAGCCTTAAGGTGAAGGATAGGACAAGCTGAAGCTCTGCCTTTGTATGTGTGTACACGTGCATGTTGGTGCATTTCCGCCACGTAAGAGTACTTCTACAGCAAAACGTGGTGTTGCATAAATGCGCACATATTAATAGCGATGTGTGTAAACAGTGACGTATTTGACTGCATTATTATAAGCTCTGCAGTGTCTGTAGAGAGGAGACACCGTTGTGTCTTTCATTTCTCTGCTGTCTTCTTTTAACAGTGGAAAGGGAGAAAATGCAATGCACTCAGAAAACAAGGTCAAGAAACATATAGGGTGCAAAGTACCGTTGCTATGTGGCCCATATCAAATTATGAATATTGCCAAATTACAACAACAGCAGGTTTGATATTATTCATAGTCCGCACGCATATCTGCCTCTTCGTCTTTATATCATCCTGTACTTTACTATCTGTTCACCTGTATACATTTCTCTCAGTGAGAATATGGATTTGGCTCAATGACTCATTCCACACATACATCAGTGAAAATGTTAAATATTCAAATGTACCTAGGAGCTAGATCATCTTGTTTTCCATCTCTCCCTCTCTATCATTGTGTTTCTCTTTTTATCAACACACCTCCATCCAGCTTCCCCAAAAGCCTATCAAACACCTCTGCTGTCACTGGAAGCGGTTAATATTCAAGGTGCCCACAAACCTGATCATTTTTCATACATCTCATTTTACATGGCTCTCGCCCCACAGAGCAGACCAATACTGGGCACATTCATTATTCACGGTACCTACAGTAGTTAATCCATCCGTCCATTTAGTCTGTGCTTTCGTCCTGCTGTCCACTCATTTAACCCAACATGAGTCTATGCTAATTGGAAACACACATATGAAGGGAGATACGTATAGCCTGCCTATTAACCAGTATGCACAGAAAACGGAAGCTGCCAAACAGCCTGCAAACCTGCATTAGATTAGACAGAAACATTGCCTACAAAATTTCGATGCGTGTGGACAAAACTACATAGTATATTAAGGTGAAGATACAGGAAATGGACACAGTGTATGCTAAAGAAGAAATGTCACTTCTGTCATCCATTTGATACAATTAGGCTCACATGCCCTCACTGCTAGTCATATCTAGTATTCTGTTTGCACACACTGATGCTATATTGCCAGTCATCACACACACACACACACACAGCAGAAGAAGCTGTGCACAACATGGACAGTTTGACAATACTAAAGCCCAGTGTAGTTCTGTGATTTGAGGCAGTTGTCTTCTAGCAAATAGGCCTAGTTGTAGAGTAATTCCTTAGTTTTGGTCTAAGAGGTTGGCTGTGGGAAGATCGAAACAGGTATCCGAGTTATTGAGGATGAATTAGCCACCAAAGATGTTCTCTATTAAAATGGCAAATTCTTTGGCATTTGAGATAAAAAGGTTTGAGATCATATGGAAAATTTGATGTGACCACCCCCTCCCAATAGTAAAACAAGTTAACAGGAACACACATTGTCAAATATGCTTGTTATTATTTTTATTAATTTTTCATCATCGTCATCAACATTATTCTTCAAGTTTAGCTGTGTAACAAACTTTTGTTGGCGGTCAAAATATGTAGTTGAAATATCAATTTGCAAGAAATAAAACCTAATAACAATGTAACGTACAGAAAGGTAGCTGAATAAAATACAACATGAGAGAAAATAATCTAAAGAAATCCAATCGTTCTAAATAACAAACAAAACAGAAATTCTAATAAAACATATTGGTTAAATGTACATACGTGATGGATGTGTGTGTATGTGTCTGACCAATAAGACACTGGCCTTCATTTTAGTCTCCCAGTTATCACATCCCAAAATGTACACTTAATCTGTACCATTGAATATCTATGTGAACGTGTGTGTGTGTGTGTGTCCATCTATGCGCATGTTTGTTTGTCCCTTCCTTGGCAATTAGAACTTTTTAAATGGAGTGCAAGCAACAGCATCATATTCTATCAACACATTCAGACGAATAATAAAACATACAGAATTGTAAAAACAGTTGTTAAGGCCAATGTAAACACCTACAGTATATGAAATGGCATCCAACCTACAAACATATATAAAACACATTGGTGAGTTTAAACAAAGGGTGGATAATGTTGTCCTATCAAACCTCATATGTTACCAATGGTAATCTGTTTTGTAATTCACAGCTGACATGGTCCCCTTATGTGTAGAAAACTGATTAAAATGTGTGGAAAGTATCCTGAACATTTCCCAAAACATAAAGCTATTATCACAATGTCAGTTGTTGTCAGATGTTCTTTCATTGGCATTCTGACCTTTCGCCGCATGTTAAAACATACAATAGAGGATAACTTACACAATGGGAGACAATGTTAGCTGTCAACTAACAGTTTTGTTTTAACAAATAAATTATATAAATTCTAATTCCTGTCTGTAGGACACGAGAAGACGGATGCAAAATAAAAATAAAAATGTTGTTACCGTATTGAGCTGTTGAGAAATAACACTATAAACACTCTATATATCTAGCTCATGTCCTTTAAAAGTGTTTTTAAGCATCTAGAAGTTATACTCTCACTTTCCTCTGTCTATCCCAATGTGTTGCATATGGCCTGCTGAAGCAGAAACTCACTGAAAACAACCTTCTCAAAAATACACCCATACATGCTGTATTGTTTGCAAATCACCATCATTTTTACAGTTTTAATGGTTGGTACCGCTAATGAAGTAACCTCAGCCCTGGTATTCATTATAATGCATGGTTGTTCAGAAGAGAATGTCTGAGCGTGGCCTGACCCAAAACCAAAACCCTTTGCCCAAGGAGTATAGCTTTTTCAAGTCCCAGCTCAACTCAAGTCAGAAAATTGCTACTAAAGTAAACAAAAATTGCTCATTTAAAAGAACCCAGGTCCCGGCCGAAAAGCAACCACAGAGGTTCACACAGGCCGAGGGGCATCAGGGGTCATTCTGTGATGATAGGCAGCTTGATATAAGCCAGTCAAAACCAGTATATATACTGAGTTTGTAAAGAGGCGGAAATATGGCCGGGCTTCAGGAATGGTAGACGGGTAGCTGGGAAAGCACAAAGTGATATTGGAGAGTAGGAAAGAGAGACGATGGGAAAAATAAGAGCTGTTCGTCATCTACAAGCAACGCCTGATCCTTCCTCGTCCAACCCTCACCTCCTCCATCTCTTTGTCCGACCCCATTTCCCTCCGTTTACGCTGCAAAGGCACTCATCCATCCAGTCCCTATAAACATTCACCCCTCCCTTGTTCCTTTGTCTTTTTGCTACATTTGCAAATGTAAACAGGTTTTATTCTGCTAGCAGCCCTGTATGAGATGCCCATAACGCAAAAATGCAAATGTAAAACTTTGCATATTGGCACAAAAAGTCCTTTCCATATACAACTAGCATACTGCTACAGTCAAAGGAAAGAAATATGCTCTGGAAAAATACAACTCAGCTATAGGGTATATAAAAAGCAAATGTACAGGTTGATGTTTTAAATAAATGGTTGATTTAAAAGGGGTTTAATATGTCCTATAATATCACACTGTACTGTAAAGCTTGAAAAAGCATCGCCATTGCAATGCTAGAGGCATACATGGTACAAGAGTTCGGCAAACAGCATTTTAGAAGGACCTGTGTTTTGAGTTAACTTATTTTAACTCAAGCTGAAGGCAGGAGATACTATCGCTGCAAATATACTGAGGTCAATACCTGCATAACCAATATATATATAGGCCAATACCTGCATAACCAATATATATATAGGCCAATACCTGCATA
>JAODUG010061980.1:0-14372 GCA_027564795.1 Aphredoderus sayanus
AACAAGGTGTGAGTTTGAAACCCGAGGACAACAGGAGGGTTAAAAGGCACATAAAACAACACAAATACATAAAGAAACATTAATAAAAAAATAAATACACACAGCAATGGCAAAAAGAAAGCTACACAATCATACACAATCAGATGGCGCAGCTTGGTGGTTCAACACTATTTTTAGTACAGCAGAAGGGCTATAAAGTATATTGATGCTTTTTGTTTGAGCTGTTTGCACTTCTGCATTAACAAGGGATTTATTTATTCTTTAAATGCTAATATTTCAAACTCCTTGGGACCATGCACCTGAACATACTGAGTAATTGAGCTAACTCTGGATATAAATCTGCCAGAGATGGTGCATATTGCATAAAACATTTTACTTTGAGGAAAAAGCTGAAATTGTAGTGGTTAATCACCCTATTTCACCACAGGATCTGTTGGACTACGAGGTGGACAGTGATGAGGAATGGGAAGAGGAGGAGCCTGGAGAGTCTCTTTCTCACAGTGAGGGGGTGAGTCTGTGCTGAAGGAGCTGTCTAGCTTAACGCAATCATATCCATCCTCCACTTTGAATCTAATTGTGTGTTATTTACAATGATTAACAAGTTGTTTTTTTCAGGAGGATGAAGAGGAGGGGGGTGATAATGAAGACGAAGATGATGATGGCTTCTTTGTACCTCATGGTTACCTCTCAGATGGGGAGGGGGCACTGGAGGAGGAGGTACTTATTTTTTCTTTTCGTTTTTGACTGTGTAGTGGACACTCTTGCTACTGGTGTCATTTTAAATGTCTGATACCTTCCAGGAGGGCGGCGACCTTGAGAAGCAGAAGGTGCGCCAGAAGCTGAAAGCAAGGGAGTGGGATGAGCTGATGTCCACCAAGAAGAAGATGAAGCTGCTAGAGGCCGTGGTGAAGGGCTGCTTCTGGGAGACAGAGGGAGAGACCCCGGATATTTTGTTGCCCTATGCAGCGTGCCTGGTGGAGCCCTTACCCAAAGCAGACACCAGCCCCAGCCCAGAAAGCTTAGCACTGAAACGACAGGGAGACGAACAATGTGAGTCTGTGTAATATTTTTTTAGTTGTGACCTTCTGAATATGAGGCCTGAATGTCCTGCAGAGTCTCTGTCACTTGACCTTTCTGTTTAATCACACATTGGGTTTGCTTACAAGCAATAATGTGATCCCCTTTTCCTCAACCTGGTTTACAGTCTTTTATCAACTGACTTAATTTGGGACCCTCAATCAATAAAGTTTACAAGCAGGTTCAACAGTCTTTATTTGGAGGAATGTGTAAAAAGTTCAGCAGTATATTGACATTGAGAACCACCATACCATGTGTCTTTAGCACTGCTATGGCCCTGGACTGTTAGTACTATACCATTAACCAAATCTATTTATGTGTAATTATGCATGCTGCTGTTAGTTCAATTTCTAAAGGGTCATTAGTATTGCTGAAATACATAGTAAAATGTAGTAGTAGTACAATATTTAGCTATATAGATTTGATTTCCTTTCTCAAAACTGAAACTGGCTTCCATTGCCAAATTGGTTTGTGGGCAGTGTAAATATTGATTGCACATGTTGACCATTCACCCCCTCCTCTCCACCAGTGCTCGGCCAGCTGTTGTCTCTGCTGCACGGTAACGTCAACAGCAGCAAGGTGATCATCACAGAGTTCCAGGAGTTCTGCCGCCAGCAGATGTTCTCGTTATCGTCGTCTCCCACCAGCTTTACCAGCCCTGGCAGCTCAGCAGACAACATTCCGACCAGGTAAAACACATTGTAGGGGTTTTGTGTGGGCCTTCATCACACATAATGTCCATATGCTTGTTTTTCAATTATTGACCCGACTAACACTTTTGTCTTTTTTCATAAGAATACGGCTAAAGCGTATCATTAAAAGCAACGCCGTCTACGAGAAGCGCTCGACGTACAGGCGTTGCTGCTGGTACGTGCACACGGATGTGCTGTCCCGCTTTGGCCAGGAAGCTCTGCCGGTGCCATGCCAGTGGACCTACCTCACCTCAGGAGCTCGAGAGGAACCCCGCGAAGAGCCCCAAGCAGCCACAGGTTCCCATGGAAACTCGCCCACCACGCCTCAGGCCTCCTCCACAAACACCCCTACATCCTCCAACAAGAGGAAGAGTGCAGGCAGCATGTCAATCACCAGGTTTATGAAGAAATGTGCTGACCCAGAGCAGGTGGGGGAAATTGTCAATTTGTCTCGCTGTAGTGAAACTATGATTAATAAAGTAGAGCATAAACATAACAATGTTTTTAAAATGCTAGGTATGCTGTGACTCCTACGGACAGTTCTCACTTTTCTTTGACTTATTTACTTCTTTAGTTTTATTATTCCCAATAGTGAACTCAGAACTGAGATACTGTAGGAACACAGATTATTCATATGGGTTGCTTCCATCTCAGTGAATATATTTTATCATAGAAGCTAGTTTGTTGAACCAGGTGAATGTATAGCTTTGACTTATCTAATCGTCACAATTCCCTTTTTTCCCAGACGGAGGCAATGGAGACAGATGGTTTCCAAGCCGACACTGAAGATGATGATGATGATGACTGCATCATCGTCAATGCACAGAGTGGTGAGTTAGTTATGAGGAAATACAGTACAAATTTTCAAATGTGTATTAGTCTGGAATCTTAGTTAAAAAAAAATATTTCCAAGGCATTATTAACAGGCACAGATCAAAATGACACTCACTGGATGCAATTGGGTAGTTGGTTGGTTGTTTGTTTGGTTGTTTACCAAAATGCCTGTAAGGCCAGGTCTGTTCGTAACAAACACTGCCCATATTAGATAACTGGTTGTGATTGGCCTGTCCAATTCAATTCCAGGCCAGGTGGAAATCTGTATGACTGGGAGGGTGGCAATATGTAGAAGCATGAGCTATCAGATTCGTCTATTTCCCAGGCTAATAGCTGCTATGAGCATACTAAATTTGGTAAACCCTCAGCTATATAGCTTCCTTAACTCTGTGCTGAGGTATTTCAAAAGTGATTGTTTTGTCAAAAATCTGAAATCTGTTTTGTTTCATCAATGATTCATTTTAAAATGTAAGATGCATATTCATTTCATTGCAGAATGGAAATATCTTAAATTGTACATCATCATTTTAAATCAGACTTTTACATACGAAATGACAATACGTAACCACCAGTAGAGGCGTCACTATTTTCATTTGCATACATGTTTGTATAACGCATGTCTGAGTTGCTTAAAATAAACATAAGAATCTGTATTAATGCACCTGCTTCTTATCCTTTTTGTTTATCTTGAGCTTGCCTTAACATGTACCACTCATATGATAAACACTAGATTATGTGACAATGATCACTGGCAAATGTGATGAACATGTGAGGAAGGGCAGCCTATCTTGGACATTGTTGTCTAAAGCAGAACTTTTAATTTCAGGTTCATGTGAAAAGAGCACCACCACTACAGAGACATAGGACTCCTTCAGACAGCACTGGTTTCTCTTGCACCCTTGCTCCTATACTTAGCCTGCTTATGGATAGCACAGGCCTCCTACTCTCCTCCATTATTTTCTGTGGGACCTTGCAACTTCTCCAAACCACTGCCCAATGGGTTCCTTTTCCCTCCTGGGTCTGAGTTCCAGTGACAGGACAAGGCCTTCATTCAAGATGAAGAGGTGCAGTTCCATAGTGGTGACCTACAGCAGGCCTCGAGGCATCTACACAATGATGTCTATTTTTTCCTCACCTCACACCTGTGGTAGAAGACATCTTGGCCTGCAAAATGTTATTTTAAGTCAAATCAAAGTCTGATTCTATAATTAAGGGTGTACCTTTATTAAATGTTCATTATGTTTGATGTTGTATTTCAATTTGAGGCAGGCTTGTTTTCAATTAATGTCTTCATCTACAGAAGGTGACACTGGTGATGTCTTTGGCATGTTGGGTTAATCAGATGGATAACGAACAAGATGACTATGCCTATGAATGAAAGGACTACCATTATGTGGAGTGAGAATGTTCAGTTGTTATTGGACTTCAGACCATGTTGTTATGGTCTCCATGTACATAGGCCACCGACAGTTATAGCAGAGCAACTCAAGTCCATACCTGTATTATCTATTGGCTTCAATTGCCATTCTGAAATCTTATTCTGACAGCCCACTGTAGCTGCTGTTGGCTAGATCTGTACTTGTACAGTTAGGCTTTGTGTCATGCATTTATATAAATATGTATTTTTTTCTCAAGAATACTTGAACAGGTTGAATTCATTAAAATATGATTAAATGTACTGCACTTTTATATTCCCTTTTCTTATGGATGTACGTATGGTTACTAATACTTCAAAAGTCTTGGTTTTGGTAAAATACATTTTAAGGTACAGATTTATTATTTTTCAGATTGCTCAGCAGTACTATATTACCACCCTGGAAATACATTTAGTATTAAAATAGATAAACACACGTAAAACTGTCTAAGATATGGATACATGCTCCCTTCATCAGTCTGGCTTGCAGGTGTTCAAATCTTTAAATAAAGCATTATTTAAAAAGTGTTATGTCCAATGCTAAAACATTATCATTTGTTTTTAATCACTGCTTTCACTTGGATTATGTTTTTGAAAAGATCAGTACAAATAGGCATGGGCTCTATACAATATTTTCACAGGCAGTTTGAAAAGTGACAAATCAATGTTAACATTTCCAGGCAGATAACAAACTATAAAAATGCTACAATAAAATATCAGCTTATATAATGCAGAACAGCATTTTAGTTGGGTAATACAGTATTTGTGGTCAAGTGGGGTTTTCTAGTGTAAATGAAATGAGGCGGACTAAAGTGGCTTCACTGTTTTCTAGGTGCCAAGATCTGTACTTTAATGGCTTTCAATTCTAGCTAGTGGCAATGCTCTTTGATCACTGCATGACTGAAATGTGCTGTATGTTGTGAGCTTCTGTTTAGACTTGTTTCAAGTGTTACTCTAGACAACATGTAAATTCCAGTCTCATAAAAACTGTATAATTATCTCCATAACAATCTAAGCCCTTCACTGAATAATGCACATAATGTACACATTGAAAAAATTGGTTTCTAAAAGCTCACAGATGTAAGCTATAGGCTTATTCTTTATGAATGCCAGGCCAACAAAGCATTTCAACACAAATATAACATATACAGATAATACTAGATACAGTATGTTTAAGTTGTAACATAACCATTAAATTGCCTATATCGTGCTTTTTCTGTAAAGCCTGATTTGGAACAGTTCTAATTTTAGTAAAATATTTTATGCAAAGTATCCTGGTAAAACCATTCAGACTTTCCAAGCTCCACAAAAGTGGATCAAATAGTAGTCACTTTCTACATAAAGAATGGTCTTACCAGCTACCTAAAATAATATAGTTCTTAAAACTTCAAAAATACAATTATTTATACAAGTATTTGCATTTAAATATAATAGCTTACATTAACATATTTACACCTGCATAAGATACAATCACTAGGAACACCTTACACCAGAGCCTATGAGAGACTGACACTTCAGACAAGCCTTCAAAATGTACAGTGCCCAGTAGGTATCCAATACGTAATAGAACAAGTGCCATCTCACTGTAATTAAATTACCCTAGGTTAAGGTTACTACATTAACCACTAATGCATCAATTAGCCATTACTATAACATCTGAAACACATTTCCCAGTAAATACATCTTTTATGAAATGAAGTTGAAAGAAATGGTGATAAGATCTCTCAATGCGCCACACAAGTGACTTTTCTTTACTAAGTAGAAGTACCACTGTGCCAGTGGTACTTCAATAAAATCATCTTATAGTACAATACATATTTGGGATGCAACAATTAAAACACTAAATGTAGTTTGCTCATTTCTTCATTAGTAGCATTTCCTTCACTGTTATCACTACAACAATTTGCTGGAAATGGAGGTTGGGGTTGTGTTATCTCCACAGTAGAAAGATGCATGATGACAATGACACTGAACAGGATGAGGTGCAAAATAATTGAAACAGCCCCTAGTCTGTTTTGAAATACATTTTGGCCTAACTTGTATGTCAAACAAAGTGATCCCTAGTAAGTGCCATGGGTCAACCCCAGCAGTGCCAGCAAGCGAGGTAGCAGGAAGTTCAGGGTTGGTGTTGGGGGTTCTGCTCAGTTTAGGATCTGAATGGACTTCATTAGCTCTGGTTTGAGGAGGGCTGGTCTCTTGCCACCTGCAGCTACAATGTCTGCCTGCACTGCTGCATCCCATGAAAATGTGAGCAGAGCTGCAGGAACCTGAGAAACAGATCATTGAAACATCAATAATTCAGTAGTACTCCATATGAAGTTGTGATTAGGCCAGTGGTTAGTGTGGGAGGACTCCCAGTTGAAAGGTTCTGGGTTCAATACCCGACACGCCCGGTCTGCCTCAAAGCATCCCTGAGAAATATGCCCACATCTAACTTAATACTACAACATAGTAATTGTACTCACTCTTACGTATCATGGGATAATGCAGCTGTAAACACATGTACAATTGACTACAACCAATACATTTGGGTGGTATTTAATATATTACATATAGGTTTACAATATGAAAACAACGAAATGTGATGTCCAGCTTTGTTAGGAGACAATCTAATGAGAAATAACTCACCAAGTTACATTCTGCCAGGGCTACATCTTCATCCTCTTGTAGCTTTTGTCCCCCAGGAGCGATGAGCTCAAACGGCTGCCAGCCATCCACCAGAGATTCCCTTACAAAGGCGAACAACACAGGCATCCGGTCCCAGGCATAAAAGGTTCCTGAGATCATGGACAGGAGCAAATGGGTCAATCAAGTCCATCTCCATTGGTCTTTTCAACTAAAGCGGTTGAGTGGATTAAGAAGCAAGGACTGGACTAACCTTGTAGTAAGGTTTCATCGGGCAGCCTGATTCTCAGCAGAGTGTAGTTGTATTTCCTCCTTTCCCTCTGCTCCTCCTTCTCCCTCATGGCCTTGGTACGAAGCATGGCGTTTTTCTCCACCAAGTCGCTTCTGGCAAATGTTCATATTCTTTTTGTGAAATGTGGGCCTGTGTCGCCCTTTGAGGATGTACTGTAATTAAGGGCTGCTATATAAAAAAACACAGCTTGCCTTGGTGATGCCACATACTAAACACCTGGATTTGTGTGGACAATTTAATTATATCTATTCTTCTTGATATCTTAATATAGGTTTATAACAGCAACAGTGGCCCTAATATGTGCCTGTTGGGATAGAAAATGGATTCCCAGTGATGGTGTACCTCTGCTGCTGCTCCCTCTTGAGCTCCTCAGCTGTCATGTTGTAGAACTCTGGAGGCAGCTCGAAGCGCATGGCATTGGGAGACGGCCTGTAGGCCTGAGGCTGCCTGTCCAGCTGGGCTCTGACTGGCTCGCCTCTCTGGAGACGGTCCCTCCTTTCCTTCATCAGCTCCAGGGCATCCGCACTCTGGTCCGGCAGCACCAGGAACTCCTCTTCCTCCTCTATTCCCCAGAAGGGACATTTAGTGGTTGTGAAATTGTGCGACTGACATACCAACGCGTGTTTGACAATTACAGCATTTGCCCATTTGATTTCAACACCCGTGTTGATTCTATTTGGGGTGAGAATCTAACACATTTACCTTGTCCCTCTACAGGGAGCATGATGCTCACAAAGCCCAGAGCCTGCAGGAACTCTCTAGTGCCCTCAACACACCGCACTTTCTCCTGGTGAGATAGTAAGAGCAGACCCAACTGTAATGAATGCGGACTAGATAAACAGTGAAGGAAAGAATGAATAAACCACCAAGAATGCCACGTCCCCTGGAATAATCATTCATAGTCAAATCAAGGATCTAAGACAGTGAGTCATTTGTACTCCCTCAGTTTCGAGAAGAGATGGTTTAAAAAAGGGTCTACAACGGGGGAAACCGTTTACAAAAAGGGTCTACAGCGGGGTAAACACAGTTGACCAAATTAATCATGGGTATGTTTGATTTGGGCTGATGGGCAAGTATTAATAAATGTCAGTGCTTGCTCTCTGGCACATCTAAATCAAACATGCTTACCCTGCTGTGACATGTCTGTGAAAAGGGTCTATTGTCACACCATAATTACCTCTTGTTGATGTGTAAACTGACTCTGTTTGTGGTGTTCTGTGCCACTGGCAGCACTGTGTAATCTCTGACAATTTGTTATAAAAATAAATAGCTATAAAATATAGAATTGGGCCCCCAAATCCAGCACTGGCCCCATGCTTATAGAGTGTATTTGGTTCAAATAAACACACCTGGAACACCTTGTTGCTGAGTTTGATCTTCCTGTATTTCTCCTCTGTTGGGTTCTTACATATATTTTCAATGTACCTGTTGAGAACGTGATGAAGAAACAATTAGTATATCTGGATTTGTATCTGTTTAACATTGATTGGATATTACAAAAACAATATCCTCTTAATGTGTCAGATCCAACATAAGCTCTTAAGAGTATCATCCCTCATGTGGAATCTTACTTGTTTATGATGTCAACAGCAGCTTTCACCTTCTCTTTGTCTTTATTAAAGGTGTGGATCATCATCACAGATGCCTCCACTGCATCCTCCTCAAACCGCTGGCAGTAACAATCAGATGCCATTCATCAATTTACAATAGATCTCCAACAGCTTGTGGAACATTACTTATTAGTTATATGCGTTGACTATAGATTTCAAATAAGAATATCTTTCTTTCCCATAGACCTACCATGAAAATGGCCTGTTTCAGATGTACATCCCTTTCACCCTTCGTTAAAGTTGCTCCAGTTAGTGGACAGGTGAAATACACACCTGACACTGAGAGACAAGCAAGGTCCTTCACTATCATGTTGGATGCCTGAAAAAATAAATAATATATGTAGGAATTAGAATTATTAGCCTGAAGACTCTCAGATGTGTCCATGTGAGTTAGATTTAGTAGGGTGCAGTGACACCTATGGGCAGCACATCTACATTTCTGATCATTGAATGATTAAAATAACTGCTGGACCTGTACAGTATCTCTAACAGAGTATTGTTTGACAGGTTTAAATAATTGTAACACTTGCCTCTGCTACAGATGCCTTTTCCTTTTCAGCCAGTGCAGCAGCCTCAAGTTCTCTTTTCACTAGAGAGAAACATAAAACACCATGTCATCAACTGATGATTGAAACACGGTATCTTCTAATCTATAAATTGATCATCATTTTATTCCACACTATGGGAGCTTACCCTGGTTCCTGATGGCATCTTGTGAGGTGTGAACCTTTGGCCGTGGATGCTGTTCAATCCTGGCCAGAGCTGCTGCTCCCGCTCTCTGCGCCCCTTCAGTGGGTGAATGCTTAGGTCTGGCACTGGCTCGGCTCGGACCCGCTTCTGGTCGACTGCTATATTATATACAGAGAACAGAACACCTTATCACACAGCTCTCTCGCCAAACAAACTCCAAGTTAACAAACTGTTAGAAACTGTCTCTGTTATACAGAAAATGTCTCTTTTCATACAGAGGGCACCTCGAGGTATCCTGCTCACTTTACTCTGACATACAGTAGGCCTATTAAATGTACAGTAGGCCTACTACTGTGGTCATTTTAGTACGTAACATTTAATGGGCATCTGTACTGTAATGTATGTGGAATAAGCATCGCATAAACAGAACTTGTTTGCCAACGTTACTGGTAGCTGCTCGAGCTATACAATAACTCAATGTTACCCAATTAGCATTGACACAGGGTAACTAATTGCCGTGGTGAACACAGATTATTTACCGTATACATAGCTACCAGTACATTAAATGGATAATGTACTTTAAAGACTAATCCACCGCATTCTAGTGTATGCGGTGGAGTAAAGTATGCTAACAGTATCCATGTATTTGCCTGGTGTCGTCTGTAAGTTTCTTCCCAGCTCCTGCAGATTTGAATTTAATGTCTTTTTTAATTTCATCGAAAAACTTCTTCATTTCTATTAAATGTCAAAAAAAGTATCCTGCACAGATAACTGTCAGTTAGCTCGGTGTGAGTGCAGTACACCAGGTATAATAAAACAACAACAATCGACAGCAGACAGTAGATTTAACCAAGGAAATCTGTTTCCGGACCATAAAACTGTTATGTTGCCCCCTCGTGGTTACTTTGAATAATGAATACGAAAATTATTCTAAAACAAATTAGGCCTACTGTGAAATGCACACTATATTATAAAGATATGATATAATATCATTTATTTGTTTCTAAGTTACTTTATACGTTACTATATCCCTTCCTATCTAAATCACCCATAAACCTTGTTTGATATTCTTAGCCGTTTCACATTCAGGCATATTCCACATGATATCAATCTTCTCTAGACATAGAGGTTAACTTCACTGATCAGGAAAACTCACTTCTCATAGACCATTTTGTTAGGGATTTTCTGAACCCACATAACATGCCTGACAAGGGCGTGTATTTGTGACTGGCTGGCATATCTAGTTTAACAGGTAAACCTACACTAAATATAGTTTCACTATTTTGCCGAATTTAGAAATGGGCGGTCTGATACAATCGATGACTAAAACTAGTGCCACGTCAAACGTGACGAACCGTGAGGTGTCTTCGTTAGGGCGGAGTTAGGGTATCCAGTACAAGACAACAGTGCAACGACAAGCAGCAGCTTTAATGGTCAAAAACCTGGAACAGACTGGTTTGTTAAAGGTGAGCTTGATCAATTTCATCTATAGCGTTTTTATCTGTGTTCACTCTGTGAGTTACGCATTCGTCTTCTCAGAAATAAAGTTATGTAGCACGTTGGTAGTACTTTACAGTGTCAATAGCGAGATA
Organism: Aphredoderus sayanus; assembly: GCA_027564795.1. NCBI lineage: Eukaryota > Metazoa > Chordata > Actinopteri > Percopsiformes > Aphredoderidae > Aphredoderus > Aphredoderus sayanus. Next base: position 10,827 of record JAODUG010061980.1, read on the forward strand.
GCAGCTAACACAATTTGATAATACTACTAGCTGTACTACCTGTACAGGCAAACCCTCGAATCGGAGTTACTACTTCGCATACCATATTGCATCCTGCTGATGCGGATATCATGGCTATCCGTATTAGACCCAAGGAATCCATAGCCTATTGTGTTTCTGCATTGATGCTGTGCTAGTTCAAGACTTTAAATTGAAACCCAGCGATGTCGTTATTTATTGTATTAATAATTCACCATATAACTTAGTTTTACCGCGTAAAGAAGCAATTCGGGCATAGTTGTTGTAGCTCTCAGTATAATAATCAAGAAGTCGCCTAACATATTCTCAGTGTGTTGTAGACCGTGGTTTGAAATTAATTTCTAGTGATGGCTGGCAGTCACATTTTAGGAAAGCTTTTGCTCACTAGTAGGCTATTTCATTCATTAAACCACAGAGGTCCACTCCACCACCACCACTCCATCTCCTTGTTCAGACCTCTCGTTTTGACAGGTGTAGCAGTGTAATCATGGATCCAAACAACAGCAAACTTGTCCAGAGGTTGGCTGAAGCCGGCCAGTCTCATCTCCTGCAGTTCTGGAATGACCTGACAACCGAGGAGCAGGCCAACTTAACCCAACAGCTAGAGGAGATGAAATTTAATGAGATCAATGAATTCTTCAAGAATGCCATGGATGCATCCAGCAGTACCAAGGAGAAGATGGACACCCGTATGGAGCCTGTACCCCGAGATGTGCAAGGCAGCGTGACAAGGGACAGGGACCAACTCAAAGACTGGGAAGAAAAGGGTGAGCTACATAGATGATGATGCAGTATATCTTTATTACATTTCCACCAACAATATAGCTATAACATTGTAACAAAGAATGCTCTCTTTTATCAGTGTACTACCTGCTGTATAGGTAAACGATTGTGAGTTGCATTTTATTTTATGTTGTGCGCGTGTGTGCGCGTGTGTGTGTGTGTGTGCGTGTGTGTGTGTGTGTGTGTGTGTATATATAAAGAATGTTAACCTAATTACTATTATTAGTGAGGGCAATGTCCTCCAAATATCTAAAAACGAAGACATTGTGACTAAACTATAAAGTGCCTGCTTGGAGCTGGGGCAGAAGGAAGGACTTCAAATTACAACTTATAAAATGCTGAACCATTTCTGTTTGGCGATGAAGATGTGCAAACTCACAAAGCCCTCCCAGTTTGACCTCCTGCACAGATGTTTTGTATTACCAAGTATGCTGCTGTTACCCATTATGATTTGTGCAATACACCCCTTGCATTAGTGCTCTGTGTGTTCTATCCTGAGAGATGACATTGGAGGGGGGGAGGAGGGCACATCTCGTTCTGTTGCTGTGACTGACGTAAACAGGGGTGTGTTGCTTGACCCTCATGAGCTCACTCAGCTCTATGCCAGACATTGGGAATGGAGGTTGGGACAGTCAAAGTCTACAACAGACCCACCCAGACATACAGCATAAGCAGTCTGCAGGCCCCACTTGCTAGGTGTCACGTACCAGCAGTATTATAAACTGCAGCGTGGTTTAGGGCTATAGGTCTCCATTTCCAGTAAGATGTGTACTGCTGAAGTTATTGCAGGACTAGTCATAAAAAGGGTGTGTGAGGGCTATTTTTCTTATCAGCATTTTTCTTATCCAGGTGTGTTGTTGTTTATCCTGGGCATATTTCCAAGGTTAATCCAAATGCACTGTTAGTGTGGCCATCATAAGAGATTAGATAAAATGCTACCAGATTGATTGTCTTGTCTCAGCAGAAGAATAATGCGTATGCGCTGATGTAGTATAATTTTAAAGAGGAGAATGGAAGTTATCGTGTGTTGTCTTCTTCATAATTTAAATATGTACTCTAGGTGTCATGTAGGATGTTTTAATGTCGTGTGTTGTACTGAACTATCAGTATAGTAACCTATGTACAATACTGAATTTAATGTAACATTATATGCTATTATCTTGGCTGGCCACACCCACTTTTGAAACAGAAACTGTATTCCCAGTGTGATTTGTCCTAATTTTAAATAAAGGTAAAAAATGGTTCTCCCAAATATTTTTACCTAAAGCAATTTTTCAACACAAAAATAAATGTATACCTTTTGATAATTCTTGCTTCCCTTACATAGGTCTGTACTGCATTTCCCAGAGTAAAGTGGCTGTCCTGCTTCTTGCTGGAGGCCAGGGAACTAGGCTGGGGGTAACCTACCCTAAAGGCATGTATGACGTTGGACTTCCTTCACACAAAACCCTCTTTCACATTCAGGCAGAGCGCATTCTGAAACTGCAACACCTTGCTGACCAGAAATACAAGACAAAATGCTGTATTCCTTGGTAAGACTCATAAGCTACTGAAATGGAATTTCACATAGTATTTAAGAAAGTATATATGAATCCTATCTACTGTCCCTGCCAGGTCAGTTAACTAGGATCTTATTATAGCAAAGTGATTTTATACAGTGAAGCCTGAGCATTTGAATGAGTTTGCTGTGTTACTGAATAAAACCAGTGTAATGCACAGGAAGTTATTCTTCTGGCAGGAGATACAAAATAATCAATTGGAGTACTGCAGGTAATCAGGAAATAACTTTAAAAATGGTCTTATACCTTTTTTCTTTTTCTTTTCTTTTTTTTTAAACTTTCAGGTACTGTATATTGTCACTTCTCACTGTTTTATTTATAACAAAACATTATCCTATTGGGATTAATAACTAGACAATTTGATGAACATGTTGGTCTCCATGAGACTGTAGGTTCCTGGTGACCTGGGAGACAATATAAATAAGGCATAATAAATATAGCATTATGAATAATAATGTGTTCCTGCCCTATGTATAGGTACATCATGACCAGTGGCAGGACCATGGACTCCACGAAGGAGTTCTTTGGCCGCCATCAGTACTTTGGCTTGAACAAGAGCAACGTCATATTCTTTCAGCAGGGCATGCTTCCTGCCATGGACTGCAGTGGGAAAATAATACTAGAAAGTAAAGGGAAGCTCTCTATGGCACCTGGTAAGCTCACTCATAAATTGGGACCTCACATCTGGAGGTAATGTTATATTATTTGCATTTTAAGTGTGTCTGTGTGTGTATCAGATGGTAATGGGGGCCTGTACAGAGCGCTGGGGAACCAGGGCATCATGGATGACATGGAGCAGAGAGGGATAGGGTATATCCACGTCTACTGTGTGGACAACATCCTTGTCAAAGTGGCCGACCCTGCGTTTGTTGGTTTCTGTATGCAGAAGGGAGCAGATTGTGGAGCAAAGGTTAGTCCATCCATAACATCCATCCATCCATTCTCAACCGCTTATCCAGAGTCGGGTCGTGGGGGTAGCAGCAGCAGGGGACCCCAAACTTGCCTTTCCCGAGCCACATTAGCCAGCACTGACTGGGGGATCCTGAGGGTTCCCAGGCCAGTGAGGAGATATAATCTCTCCACCTTGTCCTGGGTCTTCCCCGAGGCCCCCTCCCAGTTGGACGTGCCTGGAACACCTCCCTAGGGAGGCGCCCAGGGGGCATCCTTACCAGATGCCCAAACCACC
>JAODUG010061991.1:0-14368 GCA_027564795.1 Aphredoderus sayanus
CCCCCCCCCCCCCCCCCCCCCCCCCCCCCCCCCCCCCCCCCCCCCCCCCCCCCCCCCCCCCCCCCCCCCCCCGGCGGTCATGTCAAGTCTAGATGAATAGATCACCGGGATTACTAGAAGCCAACTTTGACAACTTGCCTCACACTTTGTATTTAATCTTCCCTCCTGACAGAACGATATTTGACTGAACGAAAGGGGAAGATCATAATTTATGGATCTCTCCAGGTGGATGTGTGAGTTCAGCATACAGCGCACAAAACAAGTAGGTACTAGAAGTTGAAAGTAATACACTTTCTACTACATAGTTGTTTTTCCCCACCGTAAAAAAACATTAACCTAGCACTAAAGCCCATTTCACTCACTACTGTACTTTCCCCATTTGATCTAAAAAATGGTGTTATACTCAGCTGGAAGAGTGTAAGTTAGAATAACACAATATGGTCAAACTATTAGATGCCTTTCAGTATTATACAGATCTAACCCTTGTGATGTCCTTCGGGTCAAAATGACCCAAATCTAGCTCTTTGTGGCAGATAGAAGGCGCTAAACCTAATTTTACAGCTTACACACACATATGATGTGTACTGCTGGCACAAGGTGTGTTTGAAACCAGAGGACAACATGAGGGTTAAAAGGCACACAAAACAACACAAATTCATAAATAAATAATTAATAAAGAAATAAATTCACTCGAATAAATACAATTGAAAAACACACAAATCATACACAATCAGATGGCGTCACCAGGTGGCCAAATATGAGATTTTTGAGAACATTATGAGGGTTAAGGACATCATGAGGGTTAATATACAGTACACCTCTGCATTTTTTGAGTTGGCTGTTTAATCAAGGTGTTCTTGGTTTGAGTGTGGCAAACTGTTACGGTCACTCAACTGCTTAGACTCAAAAGAGGCCAGTCAAGAACCAATCATAAAGAAAGTCCTCCCTCCTTAACAGAAGGACAACTTTGCAGATTGTCGATTCAGGAAGTCTGAACACACCAAGACAGAACTCCTCTCTGTCTGGTTATTAAGCACCTTATAGTTGAAAATAATCCACCCTGATAATATGGTTTGTGGAATATTGCACATAATTAATGCACTACAGCGATTATAACTTCAGAAGTGGCATTTCATTTCCACAGCTTCTAGACACAGCAGTGTGTCTTGGCCAGGACTAGACACTGCAAAGCATCCTCCTGTGAGGCAAGCTTTTTATCTCCACACGTATTTGACAAGTACACCTGACATGTACCTGACAAGAGTTACATAGTGCCACCCCACTTTCATAGCATCTGCCAGCTGTCAGTCATCTCCCCCAGATGCAGTCACTCCAGCAGCGCCCAGACGGGATTTGATTATAGCTGAAACAAGCCCCCCCCCCCCACCAAAGAAACCGCTTGGCCTTCACTGTGTGACAGGACTTTGTTTTTGTCTCGGGCCTGGCCACTGCATGCGTTTGCACCGAACAAAGGCAGAGGATATTCCAGATATGTAAGGAGTCATGAAACGAAATTACTACTGCGAAGAAAAATGTAACCTGGCTCCGCACAGGCCCGCGAATGTGTGGCCATAAAAGGAAAATCATGTCTGGAGTGATACGTTTTAAACAAGCAGGCTGTTTCTTTATTCTTTTCTTTTAAGCGTTGATGAGGGACAAGGTTTGATCTGACAGCTAGTTAACTGGAAGACAGATAACACAACATGCATATTCAGGTTTACTGTTCAGTAATTGAGGGTAAATTTGTCGCACTAATGGAAAATAAATGAGGCGTAGATATATAATGAGGTGTATCTAAATACGAGAGGCATTTTATAGACTTTATCTGAAAATAATGGACTAGTGTGTTTAAAATACACAAATAAAGCCACATGCCCCCTACAATAACATATATTCATTAATACATTATAGGACTTAACGATATATACATGATGCTGACGGTAGTTTAAAGTTATGCTACAAAACAGAAACACAGTCACCAATACAGGGAGATAATATGAACCAGCCATAAATAAAACAGTGCTGATAACAACCCTGTAGCTGAATCTCTGTCATGTCGCAAAACCATGCAGAGAGAATACATAGCCAAGCACAATTCCTTTCAATCAACACTGATGGTGATTGAAAAAGCACCTAACGTCCCTTTTGTGCGGTGGATTTTATCGGTGCCAGAGAGATGCTACTAAATTGGAAGCTTGAATCCAGTCATACAACTGGAAAAAGGTGTTTTTGTGCAGTAAGTTACACATTTGGTGGATGCACTTCAATTTATGGATAAAATGTTGTTATTCTTTCATTTACCAGGCAGAGCTTTTAACTGAATTCGTGTGATTCTTTTTTTGTGTTTTTTTGTTATTTTTTGTAGCAAAAAGCCAGAGGACTGATGTTGCTTCATCCACAGTTAATACTCCATATCTGATGTACAGTAAGTACTTTCAGCCTGATTTCCCCGTGGAGAAAAGACAGACCCTTTTGTGAGAGTTAACGTCAAAATAATGTATCTGAAACCGGTCCGGAAAAGCTGTTGTGAGAAAGAACTGGCTCAGGCAAGAAGTCCCTCTGGGGTGTCTTCATCATTTTGGGTCTATGTACGGTACTGTACACCCATTGTGTTGGTACTCCTAGTAACTGCCAACGTCCAATTAAAACGGGATCAATTCAGATCGGCCTGCCTTGTCTCCAGTGAGCGGTCGCGTTGGGAGAGTAGTGGGATGCTTGTAAAAAGGCTGAGGGCCACTCTCAACATTAACTGACTGCACCACTAGTAAGCCAATCCATCACATCTGCTTTGATGTGTGGCCCGATGAGTGGGCGGCAGGCAAATATTAAGACACACACACACACACACATAAGCTCTCTCACTCTGTCTCTCACTCACGCACACACACACACACACACACACACACACACACATTGTTTCGCCTGGAGTGTGTGAGTGCATCAGATCTGAAATGAGGTGTCTAAGGAGGGAAAAGTCTCATAGCAGTGTGTTGTCACTCACACACATCAAAACAGGGGCAGGGAGGAGGCACATGAGCCTACGTATCCGTCTGCCCGTGTTTGTAGAATGGCTGAAAGGGTGTATTTTGAGATTAAAACAACTTCTACAACTGTCACCCTCCTTTAATTGGCCAAGGAGATGGGCAATACCAAAGCTCTCTCCCTCTGTCTAAAACTCTTCTCTGTTACTCTGTGACTCTCTATCTGTCTTTGTCTCTCTCTGTCTCTGTGTCTCTCTCTCTCTTTCTCTCTCTCTCTCTGTCTCTGTCTCTGTCTCTCTGTCTCTGTCTCTCTCTCTGTCTCTGTGTCTCTCTCTCTCTCTCTCTCTCTCTCTCTCTCTCTTTCTCTCTCTCTCTGTCTGTCTGTCTCTGTCTCTCTCGCGCGTGTCCCTCTGGTAGACGCATGAAACCTTTGATGGATGGTGTTCATTTTCTAAGCTGTGTCTTGGACACTTTAAGGTGCATAATACTCAGTTCTTCTGGGCTATATGTTTTTAATTTAACATCCAGCCGCGTCAAAGTCTGTCTAGAAGATGGATGAGAAGTCCTCTACCTCTCCTGGCAGGTTGAAAGGGAAGGGGGTTGTGGATAGGGGGGGGGGGGTGAGAAGGAGGAGAGAGGAAGGGAAATGGATGGGCGTTAGTGGGAGGAAGAGTGATCTGTGTAGAAGCAGCCTTTTAAGGAGAGAGAGAGCGAAAGAGAGAGAGTGAAAGAGTTTAGCAGATACGGTCCAGATCGCTGACAAAGGCAGACAGGGGGGTTGGAAGGAAGGGAGGGAGGGAGGGAGGAAGGGAGGGAGGGAGGTGAGAGAGCGCAGGGGTTTACTGAAGACGTGACAGAGGGAGACAAAAGGAGAGGTGGTTTTGGAGAAGAGAACTGGAGAGGCCAGCTAAGCAAGCAAGGTGCGGTATTCAGCAGGGACAAAAACAACGCAGTGTAGACTTGACTCAAGTCTCAAGTCTGAGTCAAGCCACAGTTTAACTTGACTTAACTTAACTTGACTTGAATTGACTTGACATGGGTTCTGGTCAGGCGAGTGCTCGTGAAATAATACACGCTTGTGGAGACAAGTGTCACAATGCAGCCTTCCCCTAATGCGTCTGTGTAGCTCCTCCTTGTTGTCCTCACAGGCCACTTCCTTCTCCCTGATCTCAGAACCTCCCCCCACCAATTATCAGCCTCAACTGTTGTCCATGTTCCAATTAGACCTATGCTGTGTCTCAAATCCCGTACTACGGTAAGTGTACTTCTATTCGTGCACTATGTACTCAAAATATTAAGTGTAAGTACACAAGTGCGCGATTTGGGACACAGCTCTAGTGTTTTAGTCTTTGTTCTCTTCTTTGTCTGTGCTGTTCTGTCTTGTGTGTTTTGCCACCAAACGTATTAGCTGTATCTCTCGCCTGTTAATCTGCCTGCCTTGTTTTCGACCAACACCTGTTTCCTTGCCTCGCTTTGCCTGCCGCCAGACTGTTTTGTTCGACCGTCTCGTCTGAATTACCTGCTGCCAACATCTGCCTGTTTGTCTGCCTGCGTAACCTCAGTAAAGTCGCTTAATGTCATCCTGTCCTGGTGTCTGCTTCTGGGTCACGTTCCTATAGCCCTGACAACATGACTGGTTAGCGGGCAAGGGTGGCTGTGATTTCATGCTTAGTAACCTAACTTTCATTCATGAAATAATAGGTGCTTGTGGATACATATGGCTGCTTTTCAAAACGTCACAGGGCTTCTGGCTCAAAACCGATGTGAGAGAGCCAGTACTGTCTTCGACAGTGCAACAGTAGCAGAACCAGCTGTAGCCTTACGTCAGCACACTATGGAGAAGAGGGTGGGCGCGGTGAGCTGTGGCTCACTGAATTGAAAGCAATTAAAAGCAAATGTTTTCTGATGTTTAAATTGGGCATAATAAAGTGCTAAGCATGTCAAATACATTGCATTGAGACCTCAAGAAACTGTCCCAACGTGTGGAAAAGAGGCATGGAATGTCCACTTTAATTAATAAACAACTAGAGGGCAAATCAATATACAGATACATAGTAAACAGACATTTTGTTTGTATTCACCTGCACAGTGTAATCTCTTTGTTTATTTTCACAGTGCATAGGCAGGAATTATCGCAGCCTGGGATTTGCAGAGAGACAATCCCAGTGTTTTTTTGGACAAAGGCTCCAACGATGAGCTCATGATTAAATGAGATTAGTTAATGATTACTTAACGACTTGACAGTCCACCCCTGGACTCATTTAGCAGTGAATGACTTCCCCTGCGCGCTCATTATTTGGCAACATGAGAACAAAGAGTCTGTGTTCAGAGATAGCCTAATCACATTGGTCAGTGGGCTGGCTCCTTTCAAATGGGACAGTGAGAGAAAGAAAATTAGTCCTTTTTAATGGTAATTTCTTTTGACATTTTACTTTTCTTTTAATTGGTACAAACTTTTATTTTAAGGTTGGAGCTGTGCTTTTATCAGCTATGCAAAACTGCAACACATTGCAAACAAGTCTTGCATGTTACAGTATAAGTCAGCATTTCTTGTGCAAAAAAGTTATGCATAGGTGATGACCTCACACGCAAGCTGTACGCCTACATATTCTGTTTTGAGGTACTTTATTTTTTAGGAAAATAGGGCTATATTAAAAAGGGATTACTAAAAATCATCTTCAATCCTTACTTCGAGAACATGTAAACTGTAACAATCCTGCACGACATGATCAATAGTGACGGTACACACAGATCCTGTATCTAATATTGGATTGTTCAAATATACCTAATCAATGGACAATCTTTTAACCAATATCACATTTTTATACATTTTTTAAACATATAGTAATACTACTTTCTGACCAGTTTTAGCCAATTATTTTTTTCAGTGTGGTAATACATGAGAGATTACATGTACTAAGAGGAACTTGATTTGATTTTGGTCAGAAACTTTCAATATGGACAAGAAAGTGAAAATGAGCACCGGTTAGTTACAGTACTGTACCTTACTGACTTTACTAACACCATATACTGTAACTCTACACAACTATATGCTACATTTAAAAAGGGACATCTTTCAGCAAGTGTAATAGTTATGGCAAAGTGGGAACATAACCAAATTAAGTTGAATGATAAAGCATCCCCTCTCCCCCCACCTATTTACAGTTCAGATACTTGAACCATAGTTATCTCTGAAAAGGTTGTCCTCCCCTGCTCTCCTTCTGGTCTATGCTGTTCTTCTTCAATACAAATAAACCAAACAGAAAGCACTCAACAGTGGCCTCAATGCATTGCCTTCCATTTGTGTTCAGAGGCTGAAACACAGCACATCAAGTTATTTTACAAGGCTGTCTGTGAGCAAATAAAGATATGTGTGCTTTCTTCTTTCCATTAGGGCGAGGTGAGAGGAAAGACTGCAGGAGAACGTTTGTGCACGTGCGTGCATGTGTGTGTGTGCGTGTGTGGTTAAGTATAGCCCAGTATACTATAAATGTGTGTGTGGCGAGGTAGTCCGTGTGCTTAAAAGTCAAGACAATTCATGAACCGAATATAAACAACTACATCGTTCAGTAAATTGTTTTCATGGCGATATATTGTTGTTGTTTGGAAATAATCCTGTATTCTTTAAGAGAACAGTCCAACCTCACCACACCACTAACATGTAAAGGACAATCTGCATGCATTGCATTCAGTGCTGACTTTAGTTATTTATCAGTCTGTTTTAATTCTCCCAGTGACAGTTCTGGTGATAATTTATTCAAATATTTACAATATAGCATACACTGCTGTGTAAGCTTGCAAATAAATTATGCTTGTGTATGGGGTTATGTGTGTGTGTGTGTGTGTGTGTGTGTGTGTGTGTGTGTGTGTGTAGGTGTGTTTAGGTGTGTGTGTGTGCGTGTGTGTGTTGGCAAGATGCTGGCTATGGTTTATGGATATTCATTAAAGAACCATTAGAATAGAGGTTACACACAAAGTGTATCATCTCATGCATAGCACACACACACACACACACACACACACACACACATTCATATCTCAGGGATGAAAGTGTCGATCATCTCCCACGGCAATTGAGCGATGAGATGAGAAACAAATCAGTCAAACACATTCCTACGTGTGACTTCCCGGACAATTGAATCATGGCGAGTAATAGCAGCAAGTCCCAGCTTCCGAGTAAATGCCGTTGGCGAAGAAGATTCACTGGCAATTGAGCACCATTACTATTGGAAGTGAATCTGCTAGACTGAATCAGGGGACACAGTATACAACAGCCCATTTCGCTTGCCCCTCCCCTCACTCCCAGTCAATCCCATATCCCTGTGCTGATCAATAGCATTGATCAGGTGAGCTGATTGTATTATGTGACCACGGAAACTATCGGTCGGCCTGTCCCAAGCCGGCCGTACAGATGGGTGTTTAATTGACTTTTTATTACATTCAATTATAGTATAGGATATGCATGTACCCCTTTCTTAGTGGCAACAAAAAAGCATTATCCCAGAAATATACAGGACGTCAATACTATCAGGTACTGTTTAAGTTAGAATTATATGAACATGGACACTACACAAATCATATTACTATCCATTACATGCTGTTCTGGTGAGACTTTGAAAGCAAATACAGTATCAGTGGTTTTAATAATTGCCAACGACGCACGTTTAAACTGGTCTGAGTAATAATTTGAGTGCGAGACAATAATGTTATTGCAAACACATTTATAAGGACAGATGAATATGCTCTTTAAATGTTATTCCTTAAGACCTGCAGTGGCCTGGCCTCAAAACAGATGGTAAAATGATTTATCTTTCTTAAATCTTTAATAAAGCAGAACACATTAAATGGACATTATCCCTGACTGCATATATACTGAATGATCTGTTATAATTACACACACACTGTACAGTATAAATCCAGTATTTCCTGTGCTGGCCTTTTCTTTGGGGACATAGCCTCCATATGTGCCAAACTTCAGTTTCATGAAAGCCCCTGTTGCTTCTCGACAGACAATAAATACAATACATTGGCTGTGTGTGAATTATTTGTACCCCAGTTTAATGGGGTGCAATTTAAGAATGTGACGTTGTTGGACCCAAAGTTGAAAGAAATCGGTAGCCATGTTCGAAACTGCCCAACACCAAACTGTGAGCAAAAATTCTCAACTTTTAGGATCATAAAACTATTACTGACGAGTTATTTATGTAATTTGTGTTTGGGTTAATGGACCAATGCTGGTAGCCTCATGATTGTTGTCAAAGTAGACAAATAAGCTATTGTAACTCAGCTTATGCTACATCGGACGTATACAAATAATAATAATAATAAGAAGAAGAAGAAGAAGAAGAAGAAGAAGAAGAAGAAGAATTTAAAAAATTTACAAAGTGGAGGGGATGACTGAGTTCCCTACAAAAGTGGGGGGGATGTATTCCCCCCATCCCTGTATTGAAGTACAGTACATGTGGCATACTGAGGAAGTTATTTGGACAGAGCGAGATGTAGCACTTAAGAGGACTGCTAGGGGCTTTTCTCGTAGAGTCTGATTTGTACTTTAAGCTAAGTGGATGCTGTAGCTACTGCCCTCTGCTCTCCAACAAGCCCATCTCAGATGTTTAAAGATTCTATGCACCTTTAATCTGCAACCTCCGTGGGAACTGCGTGCAAGTGTGTGTGTGCGAGTGTGTGTGTGTGTGTGTGTGTGCGCGTGTGTGTGTGTGTGTGTGTGTGTGTGTGCGCGTGTGTGTGTGCGTGCAGGTGGGTGTTTTTTGCAACGTGTGTGTCTTTACAGGTGCGTCTGTGTATGAACTTTGTGTGAATATGTGATACATATTCACACACTTGACTGGTGACTGGTTTATGAGACTGGTTGCACTGAAACATTTGTGTACACACGCACACACACACACTTGTCTATCTTTATACATTTTCTATCTGATTCCTCTCCTTCCTGAAAATGTATATATATATTTTATATATATATATATATATATTTTTTTTTTTTTTTTTTCACAGTATATTAATAAAAAGAAGCCATGGCTTCTTTGCACTTTTCCGAGCAGCAGGTTTGTTTTTTTCCTACAATTCCGACTTCAATGGAAGGCAGCAGAGACACCTGCATCACCCTGATTACTTGCCTAATACTACACAGGGAGGGTGAGCCCACATGGCCAATCTGTATTCATCAATATGCACTTCACACGCAGTCAATCTCCGTGCCGTGCGCTAATCAGGGCCTCCGGAGCCCCACTGGAGACTATTAAGTAGGACTTAGCACGGTCTCAAGGCCACTCCATTACCTCCAGCGCGTCCTGCGGTGTACGAGAGAGGCAATCACCTCCCGTCTTGTCATCTGCTCTTTCCTCCGCCTGCCTCTGTCTTTTCCCTCCCGCTTTCTATCTGTCACGCTCGGCAATGCCGTGCCGCTATTCCAGCCGTCACTAATTCCCTTCTTCCACTCTCTCAGTCTGTTTGTCTTTTTACTTCACTTTGTGAAGGGGAAGGTTGCTTGGAAGAAACCATGTCTGGCAAATGTACTATAATATACTGTAGTGGAGGAGGGGAGCTGGGCTTGACTTGTTATTTTGGACAGTACATTTTGTAATATTGTCCAAAATTGACTCACTATTGACAACATTTATGTTTTTGTGGAATTTGTTCTAGTGGTGCTAAATGTAGTTTAATAAGATAGCTCTCCATCTTATGAACTGTCTCCTGCTATTTGACCTAATTCCCTCTGAAGTTGGACGTCATTTTTAAAAGCAGTGATGTTGGACACCTTTTGTCATGTAGAGTCTTGTGGGACCCCCTATAAACAATGTCTCAAAAAGCACCCTCCCACAAAGTGACCCTCATAATTTACAAAGGCAGACACATCATGTTGTCCATTTGGATCAGGGGCTAAGGGGTAAACAACTAAATAATAAGTTAAAGAAAATGGCACTGAGCCGATGTAGGCTTTGCACTTCACATGAAATGTGGGCACTATCGAATATAATAAGTTGTGTCTAATTAGCCATATTAACTCAAACCTCCTGTGTGGGTGGATTTTAGCGTTAATTGAGTAATTGGGTAATTAGGAGTTGACTTTTACAAAATGCTTGGAACCTTACCAAAGCAATTAATAATAGATTGACAAATGCACAAGCACAGTACAGTAGATACAGTATGTTCAATAGCAAGCTTGTACACACACACACACACACACACACACACACACATTTCAAGCCCAGCTGTCACACAGTCTTTTGTGTTTCCATATGTTGTGTATAACACAGAAGAGTAGAGTGGCTGAAACAGGCAGTAGTGGCTTCAAAGGTCTATGTACACTATCCTGCATGGGTATTTATGTGTGTCTGTGTGCATACAGTATATGGTGAGGATTCAGTGTGTGCACTGGGGATACAAGATGGAGGGTTTATGTGTGTTTTGTAGGGCCCCAGTGATATTGTGTGTCACTGATACAGTGTGTCAGGGATTTGGCCACTGTCCTGAGGGCTTTCAAAAAGGCTTCCGTCTTCAGGGAGGAAGGCTAAGGGGCCCACAGACGAACATGCCAGGCCTATAACCAAGAGTTAAAGGGCCGCATAGACAATAAACACTAGGTCTAACTGTGAAATACTGCACTACATTTTACAGAGAAGTCCAATTATTACTGCATTCGATAATAATCTATCCTACACCACCTCGGCCAGCAGTACGGTAGCACAGATCTTTATTGCAAAGTGAAATGTCCCGTGTCTGTGTTGGTGGTCTTGTATGCTGTATAGCTCGACAGGAAGCACATGACGCTAACTAGCGTGTGCTCCTTGTGTAGGTCAAGGTGTAGATCACTGACACTACAGGTCATTACCTACAATAACAAAAGGAAACACGTCTGTCACATTCTTCTAATGGAATTCTATCACAACTTTTTTACCGTTCATGGTGGAAGGCAGTGCACTGTTGTTTTTGTTTAATGAAATGGTGGATATCTCACTTAGCAGTAATGTACAGTATTTACACACATACAAACACGCACACACACACACACATATGTGGGTTGTGCATATCAAGAGTGTGGTTTTTGTGTTTTCTTTTAACTCTTAAAGTTTTGAGTGTTGCTGGCACTTGTGCGTGTTTTGTGTGTGTGCGTGGATGTATGGTGCCTGTGAGGGGAAGGGGTCATTTATAAAACTGTGTGTGTGTGTGTGTGTGTGTGTGTATGGTGCCAGAATGTGAGGGGAAGGGGTCATTTATAAAACTGTGTGTGTGTGTGTGTGTTTTATTGACTGTGATGAGGGAAGTGGCTTTGATCAGTGGCTCCTGCTGGGAACTCATGATTGACCAAGAGCTCTGATGGCTGAGGGCAGAACCCCTGCTGATTGGTTAAAGATTTGTTCCATTCTCATGAGTGCCTGTGATTGGACACACTTATCCCATACAGTCAATTCCTTCTCACTACCGGAAAACAGGGAAACGAAGACTCACAATCACTTGTCGGTCTCATTAAATAATGGGATATTATGGATCAGCAGAGAAAGAATGAAAAGAAAGAAATACTAATAAACTGTATTTGACTTGATTATGTTACTAAATATAATGCCAAAGGGCTAATGTGTAATACAGTGTATCATGTCATTGGTTAGTTATCAACAGGACGCATGTTTTTGTGGATCTTTTACATGACATAATTCAGCTCCTGTCTAAAGCGGTTTCCAATGACGATAGTGGAATCAGTTTAAAAAGCCCGCTAAGCATCCAACAACGATAGGTGCAGTGATCACAGAGACACAGCATGTTATGTCCAGTCAAAGTACTTATAGGCAAGTCTGGCCACTTGGGCGCCATCTTGGTAATGCCTCTGGGCAGTAATTAGGAATATAGAATGTAATAGAATGGGGAGAGAGCCATAGCTGCACATACAATTGTCACCAGGACATATAAACTGCATACTGTACTTTGTGATAAAAAACACTTCAGAATAACGCTAGGTTATACGCTAGGTTATACGCTAGGTTATACGCTAGGTTACACCACGTGATTGGCTAAACTGGCCTATTTACACAGACGATCTTTTCATACAGACTTCTCCCATAGAGAATACTGAGTGTCCCGTCTCTTCTACAGTAAATAGGGCCCTATCTTACACCCAGCTCAAAGTGGCGCAAAGTGGGACCGGCATGTGTCTTTGCTAGTTTCAGACCGACACAGTTGTCATTTTCCTGTTCAGAACCCATGTTGTGTAAACAGCAAATTCACTCGCGCTTATTCATTTGCATGCCCATGGTTGTGTTGGTCTAAACATGAGGTGTCTTGCGCGTTGTTGGCGCATTGCTATCTTGAGGCAGCGGAAAGCGATTGCGTGATTGATTGCAATTGAGATAGCATGCCTATAGTGGGCGCACAACGCGCATACACTTTCCTTGTTACACACACTGGGAAGTGCAGGAGCACACAAACACACAAACATGCAAAGGATTATGTAAATAAAATGCTAAATGCACTTGCACCTTTCGCTTTAGACCATGCAATTAGAAAACGGGCAGATAATGTCTATGGTAATTCTCCCATAGAATTCCATTCAGAATCCTCAAAGCGGTCTGTCTCTATAATGTCGGTACAGTTGAAGTGATGTGTGAAAATTGCAATGGGCACAAATTCCCTTTAGTTAGAGGGTAAACCTGTGGAACACCTTCAGTGTCTTTGCCTGTTCATTAGCCTTTAGCCGCATTCTGTGTTGTTACAGCACATATAGGTATGTTACAGTCTAAGAGATATTTCCCAGACGCAGGCCTGAATACCTATCTGCTCCAGGACAGTCTCACACTATAGATCTAATGTGTTTGAAAGGAGAGAGACAATCATGCCTCTCTTCTCATCTAACAACTCTGGTCTTTGACACTGTTTAAATAACAATGTCCTGCCTAGATCTACGATGATGGATATCATCAGGTGATCCTGCTATGGTTCCAAGAATGACCATGTGACCCCCAGGAAACAATCCAGATAACAGTGATTGGTGAGTGTGATAGTGAGTGCTTCTTTAAGGTAAGAAACATTCCTTCTGTCTATTCTAAAATGCACTTTGAAAGTATATGTGTAGTATATGTGAAGTTTTTCAATTGAACTACCTCTACATTCCCACGGTAGTAACTGAGATCCCTTAACCTTTTCGCAGCAAATGTGAAATTTAAGTCAAATTTCTAATGAGAGGATCATGCCCAAAATGTTGGCTGGGAAATATAAATATAAATATGCAAGTAATATAAATATCTCTGGAGTGTTCAATGTTCTATTCAATCCTTGGCTTCTAAAATCTTTCTGGGTCTCTAGACTCAAAATGACTGTTTACCCAATATAGGAATTTAGGGATGTTCCTTTAAAGATGAAAAGTCTGCTACTGAGAAAAGATCTTAAGATCGTAATTTATTCTGATAGTTCAATGTTGCTTTTAGTTACCCTGAGGACAAATATTTCTCCCAACCACAACGTAATAAACAATCTACTGTGTTTACTCACTTTAACATCCTACAGTAACTTGTAATTACAGCATAGACCTGGATACCAAGGTGCTATTAATCTTGGGACATGCTCCGGATGCCAATGCCCAAAAGGAACAAATGTGGACATTCCCGGGTTGTGAACAGAGTGGAGAAGACAAACAACATATAGGTGGGCACCCCATAGTTAATGACAGAGAACAGAGCCTCTTGATGTTTTGCTCGAGTGCTCATTTGTCAGATGTTCAACATGTCGGTTAATCCATTCTCCACTCTCCCTTTAGCCATGGTCAAGTGGAAATGGGTGGCCCGTCAGTTACCTCTCTGTGCTTGATCTACTATCTTTGCTTGGAAGCGCAGTAAGGGCCCTTACCAAATCCCAAACTTAAGTTGACTCAATTTATCATGGCAGTGGCCTGTCTTTCAGAAATACAGTGGATGTGGCATTGTGTCCTCTGCAACAACAATTGGTCATTTAGTAGACACTTTAGTTCACATGACTTTAGCCCAGTTTTCTGCTCACTGACAACTGGTTTTGAGATCACAGACAAAAGCCCCAGCTTGAAGTGAAATTGTAGTGAGTTAGCGATGGTCATGTGAACTTCTTACAACACCCAAATGGATATTTAGGAGGTTAAACATCTGGACCTGACAAGGGGTTCAGTGCTGTAGTGTGATTGGGGTTGTCACTGGTACTGACAGCAGCATCAACCTACAGCCAATGAGAGGGCAAGACATGGAGGAGAGGAAAACAAGGATGGGGTGAGGAAGAGTAATTATTATGAGAAAAATGTGTGTCCATGTGAACCTCCATCCATCCATCTTTAACCGCTTATCCAAGGTCGGGTCGCAGGGGCAGCAGCTCCAGCAGGGAACCCCAAACTTCCCTTTCCTGAGCCACATTAGCCA
>JAODUG010062001.1:0-14367 GCA_027564795.1 Aphredoderus sayanus
GGACAAGGTGGAGAGATTATATCTCCACACTGGCCTGGGAACGCCTCGGGATCCCCCAGTCAGAGCTGGCTAATATGGCCCGGGAAAGGGATGTCTGGGGTTCCCTGGAACTGCTGCCCCCGCCACCCGACCTCGGAAAAGCAGTTGAGGATGGATGGAAATAAGTAAATGTAGATTAACCCTCTCGCTGTCCTAAGGCATTTCAGTCAACCACGGAATGTCATATGTCCGTATTGTGGTTGGCGCCCGCTACTAACAAGTGCGCTGGGTCATTTTATAGCCTATTAAATACAATAAAAATGTTGCTTAGGGGTAATTCTTTTCACCGGACATTTTGACCGGAGGGGCTAACATTTGTCGAATTTCGTCAGAATTTTCAGGTCAAAGTCCGGCAATTACCGGATAACGGAAACGCCGGTGTAAGCTGTAGAATTAGGTTTAGCATTTTGACCCAGAGAACATCACAAGGGTTAAGTACCTGAGGAGGAGAATTTGTGTTTAGCCTCCAATTCAACTTGTGGTCCCTTGGGCAGTATAGAGTAGAACCAGAACACAGACATAGACAAACATGCACACCCAATATAGGCTTTTCACATTGCATATTCTTTGCCCCTGGCTATCCTTAGCCCTGGGATATGATCTAAAACCTAGGCTAACTTAGCCCCTTTTCACACGCACATTATTAACCCAGGGTTAACCTAAGCCCAGGGCTATAGGATTCACAATGCACTTCTGCCCTACATTAAATGTGACTAAAATGTGATGAAAACTATTGTTTATTTTACTTTTAGCCCTGAATGTAATTGTTTTTCAGGAGCTAACCAGTTAGCCAGCTAGCCCTGTTCGGTTTGTTGCAGCCTGGCTGTTAGCCCAGGTTTAACCTTCATGATGTCCTCCGGGTCAAAATTACTTTATTATTTAATTATTAAATCATTAGCTCTTTGTAGCAGATAGAAGGCGCCAATCCTTATTCTACAGCTTACACAGACATACTGATGTGCACTGCTGACACAACAAGGTGTGAGTTTGAAACCAAAAGACAACAGGTTGATAAAAAGGCACGAAAAAACAAACAAATACATCAAAAAATAATTAAAAAAATAAATACACACAGCAATGACACTTGAAAAACACACAATCAGATGGCGCCCTCTGGTGGCCCAATACAATTAAATTATGGAAATACCATATTTTACCAAATACCATATTTTCAAGGACATCACGAGGGTTAACCCCCTTGAAAATATGGTATTTGGCCACCGGGCTAATACCGGTGATTGTGTATGATTTTTTTTGTGTTTTTTTAATTATTAATCATGTGTGTGTACGCTGTAGAATTAGCTTTAGAGCTATCTATCTGCCACAAAGAGCTAGTGATTTGGGTCATTTTGACCTGGAGGACATCACAAGGGTTAAGAATGTTCTACAAATGAGTAGATGTGTACAGTATGTGCTACGGGGACCTGTTACCCCCCTCACTATCTATTTAATGTTGTTGTAAGACTGATGCCACCTCAGCCCAGAATCTCCTCGCCCTGAAATCAGTAGTTATGTTGTTATAGAAAGTCTTTGCAATTTTGAAGTTCTAATACGTATAGTTTTTTCGTGAAGATCATTAGTTTAGATTTTTTTAGACCTTATATTTAATTATACTATTTAGAAGTTTGAAAGACGCTTTTGAGTTCTTTCAGAGCATAATGGAAGTGAATGTCTGAAATAAATCTGTGGTTCACTTGTTATTAAGTGTGAGCGTATAATCTGTGTAACACATTTGACATTTTTAGCTCTCAAACTGGGTAAAAGGAGGACAGCCTTTCAAATCTCAAGATCAACAAGTACACCGCAATCAAGTAATGACTATAAATGACATGCTTCGTTGATGTGCCGCTCCTGAACCGTAGTTAATTTGATCTAAACAAAAACACCTCTCCCTTCAATACCACAGGGTGCTCCATCAGATGCAAATACATGTGAGATGCCTTTTATGATCTTTATTGCCTTTTATGATTTAAGATCAAAATAAAGTGCAAATACATGGTTCCTCTGCCCGTTAACGAATAGTTTATCAAAATCTAAATAAAAATTACTTAAACATATGTAACACAATAGCATACTGTTTTGACTTGAACAGACTGCTAAACAAAATATACACAGCTTTGCAAATGTAAATTAAATATCTTCTTAAAATGCTTTATAAAGATCGCTTGGTCATTTTGCTTAGTTTATCAGAAAGGTATACATGTAAGATGACTTGATTTAGCTTGTATTCACACTGACTGAAATTATTTTCTTTAAGTACTGACTTCAAAGTTGTAATGATTAAGATTTATAACAAAACAGTTTTCGTCAAAATCCCCAGTTGGTATTATACATTGCTGTCTCTAATGGTGAAATACTCCATTGTCTCTAGTAATAAAGTATAAAAAAGTATTTTAAAGTATAAAATAAAATTCCACATTAAGGCAAGCATGTGTTTCAGGATATTATTCTTCCTCTTTGCGACAGCCTTTTATGTCTTGTTATTTATTTATGTGGTAGCTGTGGAGACTATAGTCTCCTACTGTCAGCTACTTTAAAAAAAAAATTGTTACGAGGATGTCCATTAGAGGGAAATGTACCAGGCAGCTATAATAAGGTAACGCTAATGCTCTTATGCACATACAGTATATCGTAAGGTATATGGGCATAAGAGCGTGAGTGTTACGATGTAAGTGATATTGGGTCGAGGCTGTAAGACAGCAGTCGAGCCAACAAGCATCAACAACCACTTTACTGTGTGCCGTGTCACTCCAAAAAATAATTCCTAATTATTAAACCTCATTTTACAATACAATGTGGTCTAAGTATAGGATGTTTTTTAGGAATCTACTACATTAACACAATATTAGCTCTGTAGTTTTTCTATGATTTTTTAAAAAGCTTTAACAGGCACAAAGCACGGTATTTGCAACATGTATCACATTGTGTGTGTGTGTGTGTGTGTATATATATATGTATCTCATCAACTTTTATTTGCAGACTCAAGGTCCATGAGAAAAACAGTACAGACAAACATATACATCATAACATAACCCTTTTTTTCATTATAAAAGACAATTATATCAGTGTTTCCACATCACTGACAACTGTGTGTGTATATATAAAACATGTATGTGGAAAATAACATGTATGTGGAAAATAACATGTGTGTATGTATATATATATATAAAATATACATGCATGTTATTTTATTATGTTAGATTCACCTATCACCTTATTTAGCCCGTTCAGTTCCTGTAACTGGCTTTCAAATGTTCAATTATGGAAATGATTTTAGTGTTTGGGCTGTGATGGTGGGATGCTTGTCGTGTGTGTAAGTGTGCCAAGCAAGTTGGTTGTAAAGTTAATTAGCGGTAACCTAAGTGGTTGTGAGTCTAAATCCCCCACAAGCACCCCACAGCAAGCCTGAGGGGACGTTGTGTGATTTCTCTTAAGTGGCTTTTCCACCTCCGCCCCCTTGTGAATCAGCACATCGTTTTGGCTTGCGCATCCGACAATAGCTCCCCTGCTGTGCCGATTACATTTTTATTTTTATTTTTAAAGGGACACTACGCAGAGACGCATTGCTGTTGTTTTGGTGTGAAGTTCAGACAGCTGTGACCGTTGTGGTTAGAGTGTGAACAGTGAGCGTATGAGCTTTTGTAAGAGTGCAATTTACGCTTCCTCCACCGTACAGTAAGCGAACACACTTTTTGTCGAATTCACCAAATTTTCTTCTCGCGGTCCAATATCTTAACGTTCTCTGTGCGTGCTGCAGAAATAATCTGGTACTTCTACACAGCCCTGGCTCCCGTAATTAACAAAGTGGGGCGGACCGCACACAACAACAATGCCCTAGCCATCGCAGTGCATTTCCAGTGTGTGGCCATTTTGTTTTTGACTTGAGCTCGAATTTAGCAAGCGTTTGCGAGAATTACTTGCAGTACTATACTTCACAACCTTTAAGGATTGGGTGGAACTGATGTCCAAAGTAGCACACTACGAGCAAGTTGCATGTAGCGTGGCAGGACAACAGAATGTATTTGTGTTTAAGTGTGAAGAAACCTTTCTTAAACTGGCTGTATGGATTATGAGAACTACTGTGTGTGGGATGCTTCACTTGGCTTGATGCTACCATATTCTATTCTGTATGCCTTATTATGTGATGACATATTTCTGTTAATGTCTTTACGGTGTGTGTTTTTAATTATTTTTATTTTTTGTAGTTTGTTTTTGTGTGTAGGTTGTATTTCAAGTGCTTGGCCTAGAATGTTCCAGTATAAGGTAATGGGAAAGCTTTCTGTACTGAACATTGCTCTAGGTCACATGATCCACTGAGAGCACAGCCAGCCGATGAGGCAGGTGTCACACATGTTCTGGGGTGGTGGCGAAGATGTCTGTCAGGAGGGTGAAATTCCCCCCATTATCCACAAGTGACTGACAAACCAGTGCTTTATTAGATAAACAGCAGTTGACTCCTTGGATTTGGGGGTGGGTGGTGGTGTTGGGGTTGCTTCTCCTTCCTGGAAGCCAGAGGTCAATCCGGGGCTGGGCTAACTTTAAGTCCCCTTAAGACATGAGGGTGAGGTCCAGATTAGCCTGGCGAGAGAGAGAGAGAGAGAGAGAGCCGATGTTTTGTTCTTTGGTCTTATTTTCTGAGTTCCTGTACCTTGGCTCGTGCAGGAGTGGGGGTAGCACTGTCCCACATATCATCTCTTAAAATGGGAAATGTATTTGATACGTCTAATTCCCAACAAGCAGATTACAGACTGAGTCAGTATTTTAATTATTCTCTTACTCGGCAACCAGAGGCGTGTGAGATGAGCGTCCAACCAAAACGATCATGTCTTTTTATCCCAGACACAAATCAAAGCGTTCCTTTTAGGCAGGGGGCTTGCGTGCTTGCATTGCGTTGCATGCACGCAAACACACACCCACCCGCTAAAGGAACACATGCTTCCTTCAGGTCAGACAACAGCTTAGCGGCACGCATCCTAATACGTGTTAAGTAACAACCCCTCGCTTTAGCATGTGGGTCTGTAAGAGGATTTAGTTGCCATGTGTATCTGTAGCAGACCACACTGGCCACCGGAGGAGTTATTCCTCGTGGACACGCACCAAGGAAGAGCGGGCAAAGGCAGAACTGCTATGATGACACTGATACTTCAAAGGAAGGCCGAATCTGTAATACAGGAGTGTGTGTGTGTGTGTGTGTGTGTGTGTCTGTAAAATATCAAATATACTCTTAAGTATGTCCTGCCTGGTATGCACTGCTCCCACAACAAATTCCAGCTTATGGCGAGATAGTGTTATTATTATTTTTTTTTGGTGTGCAAGTTTAATGCAACACTGCAGCTTTTTCATTAATATTAATGTCATACATGAAAAGTGTTGTATTTGCAGTTTTTATATTTTTATTGTCTTAACTTTCATGGAAAGATGACATTAACGCAGTTAGTCACACATTACTTGGTAAATAAATAACTGTAGCTTTGTTCAGTCATTCATTCATATATATTAATGCGCTTCTTACAAATATCAGATGTTTTGAAAAGTAATGTGTGTAGTCAGTTTAGGCCAAGTCCACACCTGCTCACACAAGCATTGTTTAAAAAAAAAAACTATGTCCACATAAACGCAATTGTGTTTCAAGATACATTGCCTCATGTAAACAAAGGCGATAACAATGCACACTGACATCACAAGCCAAAAACTCAGGTTTCCCTGTCTACACCTACTGACAACTGCGTTTCTGAATATCTTCAGCTTAGAATGAGGTTAAACGCATAGAAAAAGCTCGGTACATTTAAAAAAAAAATGTATTTTGTATATGTGGACTAGGCCTTAAATGTAATTGGCCTAACATTTCTTAATTTACAATAAAACACATTTTGCTGGCTTGTGACTCTAATTGGCATGGTACTGTAATTAGTTCTCCCTAGATGCTTCAGTGTGAAAATGAATTTGAAGCAAAGCTTAGCCACCTGGTAGCATGCAGTTTGATGGTACAGAGCCCAGCTAGATTTGTGGACATGAATACAGCAGTTATTCCCAAACTAGGCTCCAGCTATCCTTGTGTACACACAAAATATTGTTTGGCAAAGTTACAGCTGTTCTCAAATGTTCCTTCAAGACGAGATATGTGGCAATGCATTCCTAATCCTGTGCCACAAAAAAGTGGCACAGGATGCTGCATGCTCTTGAATTACATGTTTCTAAACAATAATAATGGCAAGGCAAATGTGATGTGCTTTCTCACATTTGGTGTACCAGGGTCTGCTGCAACAGAGCTAATTGTTAGCTTGTCATCAGGGACGCAATGGGAATCAAAATTGGCCCTGGACTTTTTGACTCAAACTGCCCACCTGATGCTCCAGATAAACTGTCCGTCATTGCTTGTCATAACAATATGATGTATAGCTCATGAATGCCAGAAGCCAATTTTTATAGCCATCTGCAGCAAGAGACTGAGGACCCACCTCTTCAGAACCTACCTTGGTACCTTTCCCTACCCAATAACACTCCCATTAACTGACATTCTCTGATTGTTCTTTATCTTCAAAAAAGCCTTCCATCTCTTCGTTTATTAGATCAGCTCTTTGGAAATAACTTTTTTTCTTACTTTTGGCTGTTATTATTTTAATTGGTTATTATGTAATTTTGTCAAATGCGTAGATAGGTTAGTCCTTTGACCATTTTATTTGCTTATGATATAAATGATGTGTGTGTGACCTGTTCAACTATAGACAAATGTGCTCGCTAAATCTCTGGATAGGTGTCTGCTTAATGCTGTGCATGTAAAAAAAATCTTCCTCCTGTTTCAAATGCCCTCTGTAATGCCAGAAGATAGCACCATCTAATTGTGTCTGATTGTGTCGTCCACTTTTGTGTCAGCGCTGTGTGTATTGCTTTCTTTCTTTTATTTATTTATGTATTTGTTTGTTTTTTGTCGTGCCTTTTTACCCGCCTGTTCTCGGGTTTCAAACACACTACCTTGTTGTGCTAGCAGTGCACATTATATAATCTGTGCTTTTGAAACCCGAGGACAACAGGAGGGTTAAAAGGCACGAAAAAACAAACAAATACATAAATAAATAAAAAATACATACAGCGCTGACATTAAAGAGAACAATACAATCAGACACATTCAGATGGTACTGTCTGTTGGCATAACACGGTAGTGCGTTTGAAACCCAAGTACAACAGGAGGGTTAATTCCATGTTGAAAGATAAAGCACACGATGGCTCTCAGTTGGCAGTGCGCAAACCAAGAGCATCTTTTTACAGTACTGGGACCTAGCAAGTGGCCTAATCCTATTACAGGACACACAGAAGGACAGACGTACAGTAGGCTATAGAGTAAGCACTCAGAACAAACCAGAATGATGTTCACTTCCAAAGTGTGGTGTGCTTCTATACGCCAAACTCTCTGTGAGCATCTACACTATCAACTTTTCAATTATCTTTTTTTTTCCTTTCTGCCAAGTCTCCTTCATGCGATATACCAAGAAAAAGCTAGCCCACTGTAAACGCTGAAAGACCCTCTTACCAGTAGTAAACTCTGCCTTGAGCTTCATCAACAGCAGGGTTATTTTTTTTGTGGCCAATAATGTCTTTGCAAGATTGATTAATAATCAGACAAATAGTGATTTGTATGGGATTAATATTTTAATAGCCAATTTAATATTGAGATGTCCAACATTAGTGCTTTACACAGATCTCTGAAGTACCTTCGAAGTATCTGCTAGTGTTAAATGCTTTAACATGTTCACAACACACAGCAAATATTGTCTTTAGGAAAATGAAGATGCATTGAAATGATGCTACCGTTTCTTTACCTGCTTACAGCCTAAAATGCACATTTACCAATAAGTCTTACCCAAACAACTACAGTATTAGCCCCTGTGTCCTACAGACATTAGTCTAAGGGAATGGATAATAGTGGTCTGAGTGTTTGACTGGGTGTTTGACACTCAGCCAGAAGGTTGTGGTTTTTCAGCCCCGGAGTTGGCCTACATGTTGCTGTCCTTGAACAAGAAGATACTGAATGACTTAGTTGTCATATGTAAGTATAAGTTGATCATTAGTTATTTAAAATGCCCCAAAATGCCATGGCCAAATAATGGGGTTTAGCAGGACTACACCACGCTGATGACCTTGTTTTGACCCAGCCGCTATGTGTTAAGATACCTCAGCCAAATGAATATCCCTCTAGGGCTAGAGGTGAGGCCACACAGATTTAACATTCAACAAAGGCTTTAAGTAATGGACTGCACCTGAAGTGTCCGTCGCTGTCTCAAGGTCTGGCTGGCACACTATTCAAATGATAACATTATGCGCATACGTTATCAGGCCACGGAAATCTGCCCTCACCTTGGATTTACAGTTTTAATTGTTTGCTCCATCTGTGTCTGTATCACATAATTATTTTAACCTTCCAAAAGTGACCATCCCTGACAAAGTAACAAAATAACGCAGAAATTGAATTCTACGCATGAAAATGCGTGTGATTGATTTCGGCACCAGTTGGTACTACAGAATGTGGATGTTGGGGAGTATAGCATTGTTGCTAGGGAGTATTATGTGGACGGTGAATAGATGGTTGCTAGGCTGTACTAGGTGGTCTCCAGTAACACACTCAAATTGTTTCTCTAAAACAGGACATGGCTGCAAAGATCTGCAGTTCTCCTGGTATTACAGTACATGTTTGTAACTGAAACATGAAACTGGTAAACAAAACCTAAAATGGTAGTAAAAAGTCTGGTCTATTTTCCATGCCAGAATCATTTCCTACCAGCGGATGAATACACTGGCTCGATTGGAACTACTTTCACATTCAGTAATGTATTATGTCTCTAAAAATTAGTCAGGCAGTGTAATTCCTACCACAGGGAAGGATCAATAGAATGAAAATATGATTGTTATGCCTGTGTTGTAACATGATCTTGGTTGACCTTTAGTGGTTTATTATGTTCTCGTTGCAACATTTCTAAAAGGCTGTTTTGCATAGAGCAGCGTTTGTGTTCTCTCCTCTCCTCTCCCTACAAACTAAGAGCATTTGTATTCAACAGACAAGCTACACCAGCATGAGGCACAACAATCGGCCGACTTAACGTCCTTAAATTCTCCTGCCTGCTACAGAAACAGACGCACACGAAACCTAACAAGTCCACCAGCACGCCAACACGTGCACATGCACATCAAAACTCTAAACAAAAGTTTTGTGGAATATTTAAGGTCATGGGTATGCTTGTGACTCACGGTCATGCCTGTCAAACTGAGCAAAAAAACAAAAAAACACTCAATTGCCCATAAATATTTCTCTTTGCCCTTCCATATGTAAGCATTTGTTTGTTCTACATAATAGGTGGTAAAATATGGAACACCTCCTGTTTTGCCAGTTTTCTTATTTACAGAGTAAATGAAAACATGAAAATGTTGTAAAAAGTTATTTAAGTATCTTGTTCTAGCACAATAATTGGCAGCTTTGGTGTTGGTGAAGGCCAGTGCATTTTTATACTACACATCTTCAATGCCAGTGCATTTTTATACTACACATCTTCACTTATAACATTTACAGTTCCCCAATACAACAATTGTAAGCTAATACACTTCTTGTCATATTCATTGAACAATCTGCTGTTTCTACAAAGCTGTGGCTCTGTTAATAGGAACACAAACAAAGTGGTGCAGACCACACTACACAACACTATCGCAATGCTTGTCCAATTTGCGGGGCGAGGCTTCATAGAGAGCTAAAGAAATGTATCTGCGGTTATTGATGGTAAGCATCCTTGAGCTTTTCCTTGAAATTATCAAGGATGGCCTACTTGACTTTGAGTCTCAATAACCCGACATGCCATTGTTCAGTGCGACAAATATGCTTGTAAGCTTGTGCCATCTCAATTGCACAGTTCTCCATCCTCTGAAGGCTTTTCTATTTTAGCTCAGAACTTGGTTTACATTGCATTCGTAACAGGCAGTAGTAGTAGTAGTAGTAGTAGTAGTTCACACTGCTGTCCCTGGTCCATACAGGTCTGGAGGCCTACCGTAATACTGATCGTTCACAGAGAGGAAGGCATAGTGCCACAGAAAAAGACAGATCCTTTAGTGGAGTCTCCATCGGCCAGACACTGTATTGTTCTCACACAGCCATGACTATTGACATGTTTGCTCGCAGCTTTGCTTTTATAACTGGCTCACAACAGACAACCTAGCTATTAATGTATGTTTTATGACACATTTGAGGGAAAGCCAGTTATGGTGACAGGTTAAATGACAGTAGGCTGCTGTTTGTTAATATTTTAATTAGAAAAATTACACCTCTGGTCTTAGGCAAACGAGGTTCAGGAAATAGTGAATCAGTTTTGTTCCTTTTCTGACACTGCCCTAATAAAACTTCAAACAGAATTAATAAATTCTGTTTAAAGCCGGCTCTTACAATAAAGAGTTTTACTCAACATCTGTGCTTTCCTACCTTTTTGAAAGCTATTTCTACCCTGGAACTTTGTCAGGTGTTCCTTTTTCCATGGCGATGACAGGCTTGCTGATCCTGTCTACATGGAGACCCACCCAGCAACCTGGCACTGCAGGTAAGGGACAGAGCTGATGATGAAGTCTAATATTATTATGACCCAAAACATCTGCAAGCTGGTCCATCCCATTTTTTTCCAAGTTCAGCACCGTGGACAGAGTAGTGATCTGCTTCCTTAGTTTAGTGGATGAAGTGCATAACAGATTACTGAGACCAACTTCAACGTCTTCATGAGCCTACGATTTGTCTTTTGACAGATAGGAATGTATTTCATCCATTCAGCTTTTCCACTCCTATTGAAGAGAATAACCTTAGTGAGTGCCAGTATGCGTAAGGCTGCAGAGGTTTTCACATTGGCATTTATTTTCACGCAGTTCATTTTGGCATTTAATCATTTCAGCATTCAGAAATGTATGCAGGATTTTCACATCATCGGTGAAAGGTATCTCCAGTGGTTTGTTTTCTTTTAAGTCCTTTATACAGTTGCATGCAGAAGCGGAAATGGATAAATAACAATTGGCCTCAAATTCTCCTGAAATGCTGTCTTGTCTCAACAAGCTTATTTTGTCCAGTCATCAGAGCACTGCATTCAACTGAACTAGCAATCGTAGGGAAGATGTGGCCAAAGCTTTAGAGCCAGTACTGGTATCTTGTACTCATTTGTCTCACTGCTGTTAAAACATTGGGGTAAATTGCCGGGTGTTATCAACTCCTCCATGCTCCTCACAGGGGTCAATAGAATTATTTTGCCATATACAGTATACATTTTCTGTTGCACTGGGCCCTGCTGTGTTATATACAGTTATGTTCTTCCAGAATAATGTCCTTTTCCAACTGAGACACCTTGTTATGCATTCCACATGCAACATCCCTGAGGGCCTTGGCTGGCATTCTGGGATGGAGGGCACTGCAAATAGTTAAGTGATTGTACCCTCCTGTGTGTAGGAGCATCAGATCTGTCATTTTGTGGACGCTGTTAAAATGTGTCTCCATAGCGATTCTTCTGCATACAAGCCTTGACAGTGAATGCATTTTCTGAGCCAGTTGACATTGCTTTGAGAGTCTTTAAGAGGTCTTCTCCAGGCAACCGGCTCTCTGTGGCCACATCTTTGTCTTTAGAGGTCTTCTACAGTCGACCTGTGGCCCTCTCTTTGCAGTGCAGCAGTTTGCAAGAAGGTTCCGTGGCTTTTCAACTTTAGGATTAGGGCTGTTCAATGTCTCTTTGACACCATCTTTCCTGATGTGTAAAGTTTAGAAAAATAAATGTTCACAGAAGAGGAAATACACACATTGCCAAGGCTAGGATAGGTGTTCTGTGGTCTGCAAGGTGTTCCCATTTACAGAGCCAATGCTGTGTAGATTTTCTTTTCAGCATGCACGCAAAATGGGCAGCTAATGGACGGTAAGAAGGTCTTTTCTGAATTTGATAGCATATTAGCTCACAATCTGTTACCTGCCTTAAGTCCAGACTGTATATAAAACAATGGAGAAGGTCAAAGTGTGATAACCATTTTAGAATAAGCTAGCTGTACTTTTATCACATACAGTATGGTCAGTGGTTACACCTCAAAAGTCTTATTGATATCTAAAGAATCTAACATGTGTCAATGCCTTGAAGAAGACAGGCAGGAAAAATACCTTATAGGTCACCACAATAAATATTAGTGTCAAATTAGAATTATTGTGTACAGTACAAATAATTTCAGTTCACACAAGAGAGGAGATCCACATACTGTGGACATAATGGGCAATGCAATACAAGAAACAGCAAAAGTGTTTCTGGAGGATTATACAATGTAATCCCTCTCTCCCATTAACTAAAATTAACTCATCTCTCCTCCTCCTCCCGATACCTGGAGAATTTGATGTGTAAAGACTGGCCTACGACACTCAAGGTAGGTTTACCAAAAAAGTACTGTATGAAGAGAAATGGGTCAAGTAACCATACAATACAAAATAAACAGAGAAAAAGAGCACAACTGACCAACTGACCGGGCCTCTGGAAGTGAAATGGGACAAACCAGATCGTACAATCCACAAGACTTTTTAATCATCGTTGCTAGGTGCTCCATGTTGCCCCAATTGGAAGGACAGTGAGCTGATAAGAGACCCCATGTTGTCTGGAAAGCTGTGAAGGGGACCAGCCAGTTGGCCATGTGAGACCATCCTGATGTTGCCTGCTTCAGTTTGACTTTGCAGTGAATTATCAGTCTGGAACCTCTCAGATCAGATCAGGATCAGGATAGTCTCACGAGGCCACACCTGCCATACACTCTGCACAAGACAGTCGTGGTTAGCTGCTTTTCCCTGCCGAGGAATTCTGTCACACTATGTGTGGCGCCATGACCGTCCATCACACCATACCATATACTCCCTATGTACATTTATTTCTGCAGTCCAACACTGCATGTTTAGGCACTCACTAAAGCACTAAGTGATTTTTATAAGCCTTTTCAGACTATAACATCACTTCCAGTTCACTACACGTGTCTGTGTGATTAATCACAAGTGGTCCTCTATGTACTTTGTGTGTGTGTGTTTATGTGATTACCAGAAGTGGTCATGTATGTATGTATGTATGTATGTATGTAAGGGTAGAACAGGACACTGACCAAGGTCGGCTTCAGGAATGCATTTGGGGGAGTGCGCCCAGCGGGGGGACTTAACCCCAGTCAGTGTCTGTGGATGGGAGTGACTGGTGGAAGCCCGAGTGCCTTGACCCAGCTGTATTCCCTGGAGACACGAAACAAGCTCGGACAAGTGCGGCATATTCAGTGGCTTCGTGGCGTCTGTGGCCAAGGAGACCGGGTGTAGGTGATGCACAAGGTGGCGAACGACGTGTTCCCTGTGGCTAGACGTACAGCGCGAACGGCCTGATCCGTCAGGTCGCATGCAGCGGCTGCGACGTGTTGTTATCGAGGGCGCCAACCACAGGACATGTCGTTTAGGCTCATAGACAAACAAAGGCTCCAGCCCCACCGCAAACAACATATCTGTTCATCATAGGATTTAAAAGGGGGAAGTTGTTTATTTCGAATGAAAAATGCATGGCTTTGAAAACATGTTGGGATGTGCAAAGTGACAAAGCCTACAATCTGTGTTAAAATCAATTTGGAGAAGCAAGTCTGTGACCGACGGGAGACATTGATTGCCAGTGTCAATAATGATTTGTACGTCTCTGGTGTTCAGATGGGTAGGCAAACAGAAATGGTTTCCCCAATATGAAGCAGCTGTCGATCCTAACCCAGGCAGCCCAGAAAAAATAATTATGGATAGTTTGGGGTTGTGCCTGTAATGTGCATGTATTGAATGAGAATAATGCTATCTTCTGTTATTCAGAAGAGACCTTCCACATGCCGAGCCAATTCATTTTGAGTGGGCAGATGGAAGAGGATGACCACCTAGCACTTGATAGACTAGTAAATAGCACTTATTGTGTTCTTGGCAAGCTTCTTGTTCTCCTGGGAGAGGTGAGAAAGGTCAGTCATGGCCTTCGTTTTACCCGATGTTAGAGAATCAGTGTTGATGTGGCTAGTGTTTGGAATAGAGACATAGCCACCCATTTTGATAATCCGCGCAAATAGTTTGCAATTCAATTGCATCACAATACAGTAGGTACTGTACCAATGTACTATTTTGTGAAAAATACACCACATTATTGGCAACACAGCACAAATTCCTGATGGCCCCATCCCACTTGAATATCTTCAATATATCTCTCCCTCGTAATGTACTCAGAAATCTTGTATTTGGCCACACGGCGGCGCCATCTGATTGTGTATGATTTGTGTTTTTCAATTGGCATTGCTGAGTGT
>JAODUG010062011.1:0-14366 GCA_027564795.1 Aphredoderus sayanus
GGCACTAAACCTAATTCTACAGCTTACACAGACATATGATGTGCACTGCTGGCACAACAAGGTGTGTGTTTGAAACAGCAATGACAAAAAAAACACACAAAATCATACACAATCAGATGGCGCCACTGGGTGGCCAAATACAATATTTTTAAGGACATCACGAGGGTTAAAATGCAATTCCCTAATTTTAACCTGTATCTCGCTAATGTGTTGGTTTTGTTTGTTTACCTGTTTAATTGCTATTTTCAGGGTAGGGGGTGGCATGAGAAGAGGGTACATGGGACACCTGACCAGGATCGCCAACACAGTGGTCCACAATCTAGAAAAGGGCCCAGTCCACACCCAGATCAGCAACCTCATCGCAGGTTTGTGTGTAATGTGTTTTACACCTGTACATGCATCGTTCTACTGTATGCTTCGCCTGGGTAATGTTGTCCTGCGTGTCATCGTGTTGATGCAGAACTGCCCAAGGACTGCAGGGGGCGCTGGGAGACATTTGTGGACCAGACACTCTCTGAGACCAACAGGAAAAACACCATAGACTTGGTGTGAACACACACTGTACACATTGATATATTTTGTATATAGTGGTAATGATAGATCAGCTGTTGTTGATTAACTGAAATGTATTTATTGTTCTAGGTTGGCACTCGAAATCTGCGCCATTCCTCCGAGGATGACATGGAAAGCCCCTTCCCTAAAGAACTGACACTGCAACAGGTACACCAAAGATAATGGAATAATAACATGATAGAGCATTATAATGCATTTCAATGGAAGAAAACATTGAACGCTGCTCTTAAGTGGGCGTGTCACCAGCTGCATTTTGCTGAGGAGACTGACAGCATCCAGACAGCTAAATCTAACATGCACGGCCTGAAACAAAGTCCATTTTCCCCGAAACAGTTCTCTGCAAAAATACCAATAATAATAATAATAATAATAATAATAATAATAATAATAATAATAATAACCTCCCCATAGACTTGCATGGAATGCTGATTAGCCCCCCCCCCCGCCCCTTCCAAAAAGTCTCCAGTCTCTACTATTTGTTATTAAATACCGTTTCTACAGTAACCGTAACCATTTTAACACTGTTAAATACCGTTTCTCCAGTAACCATTTCTAAATGTGGCATGTGGGCTATTTTAGGCCTTCTCAGACTATCAGATCCAACAGATGACGGCTAACTTTGTAGATCAGTTTGGCTTTAACGATGAGGAGTTTACTGAACACGACGACAGCATCGGGTAACTACCACAATCTTCCCGTGTGTTCTCTGTGCGTGGTGTGCTGCCTGCGTACTGATGCAGTTAACTGTCTTTGCAGTGCTACTTTTGACCGGATTGCAGAGATCAAGATCAATATTGATGCAGGCCAGGATAATGTGAGTCAACTTTTAAAAATAAAAAGGTTTGTGTGTATGTACCAGGGTTGCTGACTTGGCGTGAGAATCGCTAAGACTGACAAAAACTGACCAAAACAGCTGTTTTTGTTGGCGCGAGATGCACTGAAGTCAATGGAATGGTTTCTTTCATGCTAGCGTGAGACAGGACATAAAAGTGTGTGACACACGTCAGATGCATGAGAGTTGGCAACCCTGATAAACAATATATATATTTTAGTATAGTATATAGATACATATCATTCCTTGTATACTCAAATCACTTGAAGCCATCTTGCAGAGATTGTAACCAATGTTATGCAAGGTGAAGGGTATCATTACATCTATTGTAAGTATTCCACCTGGTGTATTCAGGCTAACACAGCTGTGTTTGAGGCCTGTACCGATGATAAGATTCAGCCCTTTGATGATGATGAAGAGGACATCTGGGAGGAGAAAGAGATCAGCTATGCAACACAAACCAAGTCCCGGAACAGGTAAAGCCGTAACCTTACACGGTGCTCCATCCATATTTGTCAATACGCAGTCATATAAACTAAAATATGCGACTGTCTGTGTCAAGGTTTGGTGGCGCGCTGCCATCTCAGAGCGAGCTGGCTAGCAAGATCTGTGACAGAACAGCAAGCTCAGGCTTAGACACCTTTGATATGACTCCCGCCTTGGACGCAGTGGAAAGGGAAGAGCCTAAGGAGATCTTGGATCCTTTTTCAAGCAAGGACCTAAATGAGGCTACACCGAGTGAGAAATACCTATATGATACAGTACTTATGTCATAATACTATAATTGGGGAGGTCTTAACGCTATAGGCAACAGGATAGCCTAGTAGATAGACCCAGATGAGTCATCATGAGTTCAAAAGAGAATTCCTTTCTTCAGAGATTGACATACCTGTGGGCCAGGGTAATGTGATTGCCTGTCATGTGTCGGTCCGTTGTTCTCTTGAACCAAATGAGGGCTCTGCACAAAAGCTCTGTAATAGCTGAATCTATAGGTATTGGACTTGTAAACACTACAGTATTACCAGGCTAGTATCTTAAACAAAATGGCCAACACATGGGCATGAATCTGATATGTTCAATATGTTCAGAACACTTCACTCACCGTATGAAAGCACATTCAAACTGTCCACACAGTGACACTATGCTGTGCACATATTTATCTTTTCTGATTACATTTGACACATGCATAGGGATATTCATAGTTAAGCTTTAAAGCATTGTTCAGTTTGGCCATATAATCTTTAAACATGCAATTCATTACTAGTCACCTTTTTATATTCAGTATTGCACACAGGTGTAGCATATGTTATTTTAGTGACACCTACAGTCCAGAAAGTGACACACTTTCAAACCAAGCTGCACAGATAACTCATGGGTACAGTGAGAGCAGTAATTCTGTTTAGTTCTTATGCTGTCTGGTGGACCAGTTACTCCTTGGTGTAAAATGCATCACCGCTTGTTTATCGCTTGATTTCCCCACAAATGTCATATTGAGACACAATAAAAAGTGATTACAAACTACAAATAAAAAAGGTTTATTGGGGAATAGGCTGAATATTTAATGTGTTGGGTCAAGGATAATTACCGGTACTATTTTTTTTATGAAGCCAATTTAGATTTTTGCTTATATTAAGATATTCAGCTGATATGTGTGTGGTTTGGTAAGATTGGCTGTCTGCTCTTGACGCAGTCTTTCAATAAAGAGTGTGTCTTGGTGCTTTCTTATAGGTACTGTTGGTGCTGGCTGGATCGCTGACTTTGGGGAGGTAAACTCTAAGGCCCCTGCAGCAGGACTGGGCTTTGCTGCGTGGGACAGTCTAGCCTCTCAGCCTGTCAGCACAGAGACTGAGGAGAAAGGATGGGCCAAGTTCACTGACTTTCAGCCTTTCTGCTGGTGAGTAAAGCAGTGTTTGTCCTGTCTCAATGAGACAATACATGGTAGCAATACACTAGTAGTGGACATTAATATTGAAATTAATCAATTAACTGAAAAATCATCATAGGTCTTTATCCAAAAATTGTTTCTGTCATCCTGGATTATCCCTTGTGATGTCCTTTGGGTCAAAATTACCCAAATCATTAGCTTTTTGTGGCAGATAGAAGGCGCTAAACCGAGTTCTACATTTTACTCAGCAAGGTGTGTTTGAAAGGCACGAAAGAAAAACACAAATACATAAAAAAATCATTAATGAATGAATAAATACACACAGCAGTGTCAACTAAAAAACACACACAATCACACACAATCAATTGGCGCTGCCGGGTGGCCAAATACGATATTTTTGAGGACATCACGGGGGTTATTGACACTTCATTCTATCTTAGAGGCTAATCAACAGCTGGTAGGACTATGTTAAGATAGAGGTGTCCATACTCTGAAGGTGTTCTAACCATTGTAAAACTTGTTCTCTTAGCTCAGAAACGGGCCCCAGGTGTAGCTCTCCCGTGGACTCAGAGCTTGGCACTTCAGACAAAACTAAACCAAACCAGAATCGTAAGTTGGGCTCATGTAGTCGTGGACAGTGTTTGTCTCATGCACAATTAAATATTGTTGTATTTTTGTTCAGTTTTTTTTTCTATTTGGTCAGTGAGGACTCTTATTAATAGAACTGCGTGTCACCTGGTCAGTATTTGGCGAAGACAAATGCAGGCCCAAATCGGTTTGTTCATGCACAGGCTCAACCCCAGTCAAAGTACACTGAAGTAGGCAAAAAACAGGAAGGCTATACAGTAAGTACGAAACAAACTAACAGGAATACGCTGGAAATGCACTGAAAACAGAAGCGCAAGATGGCACTGAAGGGCAGAGTAAATACTAGTAGAACCAGGTGTGTGAACGATATAATTGAACAGCATAAGAACTTGGCCCAAACAGGTGATAATTACATATAAAAAGTTACATCCTTAATGAAAATCTCAATTACATAAATATACATCATAAAGTTAATGCACATTGTAGCAGCTAGTCATGTAATAAATAAATAAATTAATAACTGCTAATAACATACATTTTACATTCTTAATGTAATCAAAATAATGTACTGTATGTAATAATTTAGCAATCACGTAATAGAATTTCTGAACCAATTCCGGTAACATAATAACTTTTTGCCCATAACTGGGTCAGGATTGGTCAGATTTTTTAGCAGCTATTTGAAAGAAGTAACAGTTAAGTGTAAGCGTTATGGAGGTCTGACACTTAATATATAAAACTTAAACACACCATGATATAACTATATAATTACAATATCGACTCAGATTATAACCTTTTAAATATTTTATTAACCCAGCCCATAATGTAATACTACATACATAATACATAATATATGAAGTTATTACATTATTGGCAAAAAAAGTATTACGTTATTGGTAAAATAATTGTATTACATTATTGGTAACTTATTACATTATTGCTTTTTAATACATTAAAAACAGTAAAAGTATTACATTATTATCATATATTACATTATTGGTAACTTATTACATTATTGCTTTTTAATACATTAAAAACAGTAAAAGTATTACATTATTATCATATATTACATTATTGGTAACTTATTACATTATTGCTTTTTAATACACTAAAAACAGTAAAAGTATTACATTATTATCATTTATTACATTATTGGTAGTTATTACATTATTTGCTGCTACACACATCATCCGCAACATTCCCAGATGAAAGGCTCCGAGACATGATGTGTCATAGAAGTGATACACGGTATAGGCAAGTTAATCAGATATTACAGATGCTCATAGTGAATGACCCTGCCATCCTATGTGTCTCTCTTTGCTCTGCAGCATGTGTGTGGAGTGTGTGTGTGTCACGGAAAGCTCCTCTAGTCGCGTCCGACAGCTCTTCTTCTGGTAGCTCAGACAGTGATGAAGAGGAAGACAAGACAGAGTCTTTGTCCTTGGAGGCTATTAACGCAGAGACTGTCCCCACAGGTGCTAGCATGGAGGCCAACACTGAGACAGGGATCTCCACCAGGTATATTCCCATGCAAAATATAGACATACTGGCTTTTGTGTTTTATTTACATTTAAAAAACAAATGCATAATTTTGCCATTTGTCTTGGCAAGCCTTAGTAAGTGTATAATTAGGTCAGTGGAAAATAGGTGGTCCCATCATCATTTTAAGTTACTATAGTTCTGTACATAGTGAATAATGCATATACTGGATATACTATCATAGCATGCTAGCATTCTTGTGTTAAAAATATGTAACAGTTGATCTGAGATGAGATAGCAATGAATGATTTATATTCAGGTGGTTCACTCGAATCAGTGCATGTAACAATATGTTGGACTTTTTCTGAACTTGTTTTGTTGTACCCTGTTTCATTATTAAAGTGCAGCCGACAAGTTGCCAACAGAAGGTCTCTCCGTCAAAGGAAAAGGCAATGAGAAAGAGCCCAAGAAGGGTGACTCTCCCAGCACAAGTACCCACAGTCAAGCTGACAGAACGACTCCAGTTACACAGTAGGTGTTTTTGTCTACTGATACTGCTTCTCCTGGAGCACACATTTTGTGTCACAGCAGCAGCATGCTCATGTTGAAAACAGTATATAGTAGACGTTACAAAAATATACTGCATGAGCCACAAGATCCAGCTATTAACATGTAGTCTGCATCATGTTATCTAGTATGAATGTGGCATACATTTACACATGGAATTAACATATTATTTACACATTATATTTGACACACTAGTAAGCCATGCTGTATATACTGTGCTAGTCTAAAGGCTTGTCTAGTAAAATCCCTTATATCTTTCTAGAGAAACACGGCGAATGGACACAGCCAATGGACCGGCTTAACACTGCAGTATGGCCACACACATCCTCTATTCATACTTGTCTCCATGCAACACACAGCCCGGCCACCCCGTTAGCTCTAGTCCCCTGTGTTTGTTATTCCAGAGACACAAAGGAATGGGTAGTCCCAAAAAATCATACTGAAGACATGAGTCCACACATAGGTACCTGTGAATGTGACATCTCACTGCCATACCTGTGTCTTTGGTCTTCTGCACCACGCTAATATTATCACAAAACAAGCGTGCTGTAGAAGAGATGATGGATTATTTGAGAGCATCATTGCCTAAAAATCCATTAAATTTCTAAGAATATATTTAATGTTTTTCTGTCCTACTTGGGATGTGACAGTTGGCGCATTGATAAACTGGCCACCTTGTCTATTCCCTAGAGCACAGCATAGCCCTAAAGTGAATCATTGTTTTCTTCTTGGCATTATTGGAATTTCAGAATGCTTATTGCATAAGTCAGCATTGCAACTCACAGGGAAATGTTTCCTGCAGAGAATGCAATTGTTTACAACAGTAGGTACAGTATGTAGCTACAAAATGGTAACATGCTTGCAGTTTAGCTACCACCCAATTAGGGCAGCTATTGTACAATAGCTAAAATGGCACCTCTCAAACCACAATTATTCACTTGACTGTCAGTTGCGAATCCCTGACCCCCAACAAATCCTGAAAGGAACTAAAGCTTTTATCAGTCCTTCTATTTCTTTCACGTTGACACACTAGAACAAAGTGCATATTCTCCTTTGTTATAAATGCGTTTACTGTCAGGCTACAGTCTGTCAGCTCCTCTCATGTAGTGTAGTGTGTGCTGCTTGAGTGTAGGTACAGTATTGCGTGCCTGTGTGTGTTTGAGCTCTGTCTGAGCTACAGAGTGTATTCTCAGGTCACAGAAAAGGTATGTAGATACAAGGAAAGCACACCTGTGTAACAAACACACGCACGCACACACACACACACGCAGATACATACCATAGAGCATTAGCATACCATAGCATGTAGTAAATACAATGTATCGTCGCCCCCCCTCCCCCGCCCCCCGCACACACACGCACACCTTTAAAACAAAAAAAAAGTAGAAAATAAAAATCACACAATGTGCAAATAAAAATCCATCACCCACAGAGTTGTTTAACTGTAATATTGTGACCTTTGAACCTGTATTAGGTCGTGGCTTTTCTTCTTCTGGTAACATGTAAACGTACTATAAATGTAAACAGTATATATAAACATCATATCTATTTTTGGATTAAATCAAGAAGTGTGGCAGAACGGTTGTTTTGCAGGTTGTAATGGTGTAATGTATGTGCGTCTTGTGCTCTGGAAATGAGGCAATAATGATGTGTGTTTTAGTTTATGCTCCAGCATCAGTTCCTGTTCCTCTATTACATACTTCCTCTCTGAAGGGGGTGTTCACGCTTGTACGCACACATGTACTCCATAGTACGTCTTCCATATAATTTGCTACATGCCAGACAGCCATGCTTTACTTGATGTCTCTTCTCGTCTCTCTCTTTCTCAGGGAAGGAGTTGAGTGTATGCCTATATGCATATGCCTATGGAATGATTTACTTAGATTATAATTATTTTTTGCTATAATGTTTAAATGTACATTCAAGAATTAAGCCTCAGATTTAGTTTGTGCTAGCTGATGAGGATGTCACCAGCATTCCCTTCTCAGAGAGTTGGGGATGTTTGGATTGGAAGACATGAATAATGTAATGTAGATACAGTACTGCTTTTTGCCAAAGTGTGTCTTCCTGCCACTGTATAACTGCATTCCATCCCTAGCTGCATCTGCTCTTTCCATTCACTGGTATGCAGGTTGGTGAGGAATGGGAATATGATCTTTTGATTTAAATGAGCCTTATGCCATGTTTCCCTCTGAACTGTGTTTTTAAAATTCCATGTTGAAGCAGTGTTAGGAGCTGAGAATGGTTAATGTATTTTATAGCTCTGTTTAAGATAATCTAGTTCATTACAGTGAATCACTGGACTAATACCTAAAATCCAAATGAGTTGGAATTCCATGTGACCCCTGACCCCAAAGCTGCCTTTAACAGGTGGAGGTTTTTGTTTGTATTAAGCATGATTCCACACAGTCCTCTAGAAAATCTGTGTGATTGAGGTTAGGGCCAGAGCAAGAAACCAGGTTTTTCCTTGAGGTCTTTTTTAATGCCAGCGTTATATACAGGGTCATCCTTTGTGTGTTCTGGGGGTGGGGTGTTCCAGGGTGTGTGCTTATACAGTGTGTCTCAATTCCAAATGTGCACTTTAGCTATGGGTAAGGTACAGTACGATGGCATGCCTAATGTCTAACATTAGAGTCAACCCAGGATTAGGTACTTTGCCACACCTCACCGTGTGGTTGTGTAGAGTGGTGTATCAAAACATATGCCCAGACAAAGTTTTCGGAGGATATGGTAATATTTTATCACCAAGGCCACAGCGAAGTTTAATTCTACCGAGCATCTTAGCTGCGTCTGTTTGTGTGCGTGGAAGACCGTTGTGTTGTAAAATCCCTTTTTTTAAATGGGCTGATGCTGGTTTTTATTTATTTTTCAATATAGGGAGTAACGTGTCTGTTACCTGTTGTCATATTTAGCTTGTACATTCACATATGAACATAATAAATATGTCCAACTATATAGAATGAGTCCTGGGTGTCTTTTGTGTTGCAGATATAAGGCAAGTAAAACACACAACAGGAGACATGCCCAGAAGATGCTTTAATATGTTGACCTTAGGGGCAGGCGAACCATTGGATTATGTTGCCGAGGTACACACAGTTGAGACAGACAGTTACTGTTACGCTCATGCAGACACACACACACGCACACACACACACACACACACACACCCTCCCCCAATGTAAACACAGACCTGCTCAGCACTCCTACTGCCTGAAGGGGATCGTCATATACTGTAACAGGAAAGGGATCTGTACAACTGAAAACACCAGCTTATGTTGTTACTCAAAGTGTGTGTTATAGGTGTGTGTGTGTGGGTTTTTTTTTTTCATTCCTTGGCTTCGGGATACAGGCCTCTCGGAATTCCTTTTTTATTTTTTTATTTTTTATTTATTTATCTTTTGTGTGTGTAGACAGCCCTACATGATGAATGCACCTACTGGCAATCTCTGCTTTTTTGTCTTTGCTCTTTCTCTCCCCTGTCGCTTCTGTCGTCCTGCCTGGTCTAACCCTAAGTGGATCTTAACAGCTGTCTGTGTGGAAATATTGCACTGTTTGACTATG
Organism: Aphredoderus sayanus; assembly: GCA_027564795.1. Taxonomy (NCBI): domain Eukaryota; kingdom Metazoa; phylum Chordata; class Actinopteri; order Percopsiformes; family Aphredoderidae; genus Aphredoderus; species Aphredoderus sayanus. The sequence goes on from JAODUG010062011.1 coordinate 9,486, forward strand.
TGGATGTTTGACTGTACGAAGGGAGGGGAGGGCGCAGTGGGGTTGAGAAAGAGAGCGGGGGGCGGGAGCTGAGTGTGTTTAAAGAGTTATGGGTTGTGGAGAAACCTGCCTGTCTGCTTGGATCCCGGGGAGGAGGAGGAGTCTGGGGGCGTGGGGCTCAAACAAAGACGACACATACACATTGACTGGCACACAGGAGGGAAAGAGAAAGACCTTACGCAGAGCTTCCCTCTCCGCTCCAGCCATTCCCAGATCCCACTTCTTGGAATACTTTGTGCTCTTGGAATAGCTGCGCGGTGTGTTTGGGAAACCTTAGCCAGACGAACCGAGTGGCTGAGAGGCCTGTTTTGTTGGTCAGCACAGGTAGATCAGACATAGCTGTGAATGCGAATGTTTGGGTGTATTTGGTATGGCAAAGGGGGGCTGGCGTTACCCACAGCTCTTCTCTTAGCTCTGTGCCATGGGGGGTTGCCATAGTTACCCCTCAGCTACGGAGACAGACACCACAACTCTTCAGCCCTCTGGCATCAACGGTGAAAAACTGTGAGTAGTGCTGTTCCCGTTGATTGTTTACTTTGTGTTGTTTGTACTACATGCTCTTCATATGTGTATCTTTACAGCACATTCACCCCTATCTCTTACCATACCATATTTTGTAGTAGCATAGAGCCTTCTGTATCCATATGCTACATTTAAACTTTACTAAGTTCTGCCACCAGAGCAGCATTGATTTCAGGAGCCTGGATAGGGTTAAAACCCTATACTGCTTTACATAGTTAGAGCTTCTACTATAAAACACAGTGATTAAACCATATATTATTAGGAAGAGACAAGAGTTGGCCACATACTGAGGAATGTTGGGCAGATAAGGTGTGTGTGTGTGTGTGTGTGTGTGTGTGTGTGTCACATATTTGTCTGATAACATCAGTGGTGGTGAATTCCTTTAATAGTAGGAACATGTGTTCAAATGGAGTTTGTAGTTGATCGAGGGCAGACATAGTGTGTGTCTCTGTGTGCATGTTTCTGTGACATCTTGCAACACTGACTTCAGTGTTTTTATCGCCCACACAGAAAAGGCTAATGTAAACATTGCCAAAAGTGAGAGAGCAGGTTCGCAGAGTGTTTACATGCAAACACTGCATTACAAGGAACTGTAAATTCACTGTGGAAAAAGAGTGGTTAAATTAACCCACAAGGCCCGGAGAGCCTACCATTATCATTAGATAATGTCCCCACAGATGCAACAAGGAAACATCAACAGCATGTTTGTAAGCGTTGTAGCTTCTGCTATTACAATCCTCTCTATGATCTATTAATATGGAGTTCACTTTCTGCTTTTCTGTTTCCACCTGTGTCTACCTCTTCTGTGAACAAAGGCCATGCTGTTGAGTTGATAGAGCCTCTTTTCCCCCTACCAACACACACACACACACACACACACACACACACACACATATCCACCCAGGGGACTGAAACTCCACAGAGGGCACAGTGTGTGTGTGTGTGTGTGTGTGTTATCACAGGAGCCAAGGTCACAAAGTGTAAACTAACAAAACCATGGCCACCAACTTTCACTAAATCTCAAAACCTTCACCTCTGTCCATTTTCTTTAAGCACAGCAGCTGTCAGGCGGTTAGCTCTATGCCACAGCATGCCACGTACAGGATTGGCCTTCCTGTTTTGTATAAATTCAAATCAATTTTCCGTCCCTGCACTTTCAAAGTCACAAACGTACACGCATAACGCTATCGTTAAATACACCCAACACGCAGTCGTCACGACTTAGCCTGTGTCCCATTGCTGGCTTTATCAGCAGTACAGTACATTGCAGTACAGTGGACACACTACCGCTGCATTACGAGTAATTACACTGGCTCAGAGTTGATTGGCTTTATTGCGTTACCGCTTGGAGTATTGGATGCTTTAAGTTCTGCTGTAACAGCACTGTTATGTTAGCAATGTTATTGATCCCGTGACCTATGGATTGTCTCTCTCCCACCTCTCTCTCCCTTCCACTTCTCGGTCTCCGGGTACATTAAATCAAATCAAGGGGAATTAATAACAATAATCTCGAGGAGCGTCCCTACCTCCAGGAGCAGTATGCGTGTCGGCGGGTCACGCAAGCAGACGTGTCTGCTCTCGCAGCCCTGCCGCCCGGCCTCGACCAATCAGAGTGGCTTGCCAGCAACAGTAAGCAAACGCGGCACTGTTCTGTTGAAAGGTGTTAAGGTTAAGCCAGTTCCCAAAAGAAAGAAACATTTAGGCTACACTGTAAATTTAAACTACTTGCTTAGCCAATTAATGCCATAACCTCATTGCCATAATGGTGCTACTGTACTGTAATATTTATTCAACTTATGTGCTGATAGATAGTTCTCAGTTGACCATAACAGCATTAAGTTAATATAATTTAAGAGTTATTTTATTTACAGTCTGTCACTAAAATCAACCTGCAAAACACCACAATAATGAAGTAAATTGTTGAGTGGAACAGATTGAAGTTAACTACTCAAACATATCAGACATAACAAGTTAAATATAGGCTCTATTTAGGTGTAAAGCTTAGTGGTTAGGGTCCCCTCCTAGTGGAGAGGGTCTGGGTTTAATCCCAGACAACCCCAACTTTACTGTAAGCATCCTGGAGCAAGAAGCCTAAACCCTCTGCTCTATAATACTTGTTGCCTAACTGCATTCATTGTTAAGTCACTTTTCGAGTGTCTGCTAATTTATCCTAATGTTACATAGAAGAGTAAACCTTGATTTCCATTAGGCTACAATTTTGCAACAGCTCGAGTAAACCCAATTTAACCCCATTTCAACTGGCTGCTTGAAGATTTATAATGTACATAAAGCATGCGCCCTCAGTTGATTGTATAATACTATAGGTGGGAGTATAGTCGGCAATCTCAGCATGTTAAGTTTTCTAATGTTATTCAAAGCCGGCATGGTGCAATACTATAGATTCTGTCCTGTTCATCTTTCCAGCAATAGCATTTTTCAAGCACATCAACCTGTTCTCAAGTGCTTTCTCAGAGTTTTGTACTCCAAACACCTGCCCTACTGCCTGTGGACCAGGTGATCAGTAAGTTCCACACACACACACACACACACACACTGTATATCTACATACTCTCACAATCATACATTTGCTTACAATCTGATCTGTTATTTATACATTTTGCACATTATACTGTGCATGCGCATGCTTGCGTGTGTGTGTGTGTGTGTGTGTGTGCGTGCGTGTAGTTGTGACCACATGCTGGATGGCTGTGACATGTGTCTTTGTGCCCAGGGTGTATTTTTGGACCGACGACCAGGGCAAGAAGCTAAAATGTTCAGCTCCACTTTACTTTGACTATGCAATGTGCTACATTCAGGACCTGCTAACTGATGAGAATGTGTTCCCAACCAAAGCAGGTAAAATTGTCCCTTTTGTGTGTAAATAAATATGCCAATTTTATAGCACATAATATGACATACATGTCATATGCATTACATACATACCTATGTCATACTAACTAACATACTGTGTGTTTTGCATTTGACTAAACCAGCATTCAAAACAAATACATTTACATACATATGTAACTAATGGGCATTAATCATATATGTAAACATATACAATCACTGGGTATTGTATAGATGTTTCTTATGTAACCACAGTAATCTCTCATCTTAAGATCTTTTCCTCTCATCGTTCTCAGGTGAAGTATTCCCTGCTGGCTTTGTCTTCCTGGTGCAGAAGGTGTTTCTACTGCTATTCAGGGCTCTGGCCCACATCTACTGGTGCCACTACAGAGAAGCACTGGCTCTGGGTTTGCACCCCCACCTCAACACGCTCTTCCACCACCTGACTCACTTCTGCCTGCAGCACGCGCTCCTGGAGCTGACAGACACGGAACCTGTGCAGGACCTCATTGCTGCCCTGCAGAGGCATAGCTACAGCTGAGGGCCTAAGCTTAATCATCTGTAGCCTATATGACACTCATCCGCAAAAGACACCGTTTACTCGCTTTGTGTCCTCCTGTATTTCACATTTCAAACATTGTTTAGATTTCGATTTTGACCCACCGCTCTTCTCATATGCCTGCCACCAAAGTATGTCTATGTCATAGCATTAATCCACATGACAACAACTGGAAAACATCTTACTGGTGGTTTATTAGTCTGCTCATCTTGTGGCAAAGCTAATGTAGGTCCAGATTCACTTCTGTGCATCCATAGTACATTCCTATGTAATGGAAAATTACTATGTAATGGAAAAGTACAACATTTGAAGACCTTTATCTTATTGTATATAGTTTATAAATAATTATTAGTGGGATCATATGATATTGCATGTTATAATGCATGTTACAATTCGTATTATTATTGTTTATAAACAGGTCATCAAAGTCAGTGGTCATTTGCTTTATCATCATTGTTACATACGGTAGTAAAAAACATGTTTCTTAAAGATTTTTTAGCGTGGTTTATTTGCATTATTTATCAGGCCTGCCTAGTCTAAATGTACTGTATGCTAGGTAATTGTCCCATATGTCACTGATGTCAGATTCATTTTATATGTATTAAAATATACTTAGTGAAATTCTTAATTATAAAAAAACTTTGTTGGTTGTTTATAATAAGTTGACTTTATCGCCCTGAAATTTGGATATTTTCAGGTTTGTCCCACAGTTACGTTTTTACTAGGATATATAGTTGATTCTTTAAGACAGCACCACCTGCTGGCTATGCGGCGTATCTGAATCGGTACCTGGAGATAAATGTGCTGCACTTACTGTGCATATTGTACTTTACAATACTTGACAATATATATATATATATATATATATATATATATATATATATATATATATATATACACACACACACAAATTG